>JAPXFQ010001994.1:365000-585000 GCA_028564705.1 Apricaphanius iberus
CCTCCTAGATTTCAAAACAGGCTGATCTGCTTTCAGTACCCCCTGCTTCCTAAAAGGAAGAAAACCCTCAGAGAAGCTGCAGGTTTTTCGTCTTAATGGCTTCTGATAAAGAGGGAAACAAACACAGACACAAGGTCTCAAACAGAGCTCAGGGTTCAATCAATACTTAGCTTAATACAGTGTGAACAGCATGCATAAGCTGTGCCGAAACAACATCTGAGGCATGTAAGGGCTGTATCATAAATGGCTTTTAATTGATCCACAGACGACAACAGTGTGAAGTGATTACAAAAAGGTTTTCAGCGTCGTGAAAAGTGGAAAAGACAACCGGATTTAATTCGGTAAAAATCTCCCCTGACAGCAGAGGCTCTAGAGGAGGGAGAGAAAGACAAAAGAGGAGACTTTAATGCAGAGCGACAGTCAAAGCAACTTGGCCTTGGGGCAGCGCTTCTTTCACGGCTTTATGTGCAGGCTAAAAATAAGCCAAGGGCTAAAATGCATCAGTTGTGTAATCCTCATTAACACAAAAAGCTGCATTTAAGTCGGGATCCCAGTAGTCCAGCCTCTTTATAAATATGGATTATAATAATTTAATTTGTTCCAAAACAAAGACTAATTTACAGAAGCTGAAGGTCCTGATCTCCAAAACTTTACTAAAGTTTCATAGAAAGGGGGGCGGCAGAAGTAATGCTGGGGGGGATTTGTTGGGGCTACAGAAGGATGCAATACTTAGGCTATGGAAATTATGAAGGATTTCTTATGGCAATAAGACTTAATAAGTTGATGGTAAATTATCACATATGGGACGTCATCTGACATTCAAGAACTATATTAATAACCAAATATTTCAGTCTCAGTTATTGTTATGATTATCTGCCTGGCTAAGAATGAGGTAATTAATCGGAGCCTATTGCCTGCCCCAGATAACAGAGAGAGACAAGGAAGAGAGCAGGAGAAGCATTAGAGCCCAAATCATGCCAATGCTAACCGACGCTAACGCTTAGCCTCGGTTGCTAGCAATCTTTCAACAAATCTAGTAATTAGCAAGACTTAGACAAAAAGAATCCCGTCTGCGTAGAGCTGAGCTTCTGAAAGATCCGACCGTGTCTCCCAGCACCACAGTTCGCTGGCTGGTTGGATGGTGGATGGCAGTTTAGCTGCATAATCTGCATAATATGCAGGCAGCCAGATACGAAATATGCTGCCTGTTCTTTCTTTCTTTTTTGAGGGGGGGGGGGTTCTTTGGAAATGGGATCCATGACCTGACAGGCTGGTGTTTGTACAGAGAAAATTATTACAATCCAAAACTAATGAACACACTGACTCTTGATAACAGCTGCAGGATCTGATAACTTGAAACTGAGAAGGCAGCGCACGGCAATATGACTCCCCCACCTTACGTCACATGAAACTTTTAAATTTAATTCAATTCAATTCAGTTTATTTATATAGCGCCGTTTCACAACAGATGTCATCTCAAGGCACTTTACAAGAAGAGTTATTACAATACAATGTTTAATTTAGAAATTACAGAACCACAGAAGATTGCGTCGTGTAATTCTCAGCAATCCCTCACACTGAGCAAGCATGCAGCGACAGTGGAAAGAAAAAACTCCCTTTTAACAGGAAGAAACCTCCGGCAGAACCAGGCTCAGCACAAGCGGTCATCTGCCGAGACCGTCTGTGGTTTGGAGAATACAGAACAGAGACACAGAACAGAGACACAGAAAGAACAACAGAACTGATGCAGAAGTTTGTTGCAGGACGTGGAGAACTTTCCGTCACTGCAATGCCATCTTAGTCAGGGTCGTCAAGCAGGGCGGGTCAGGAGCACCTACTGTAGAAGAGACTAAGAGAAAACAGGTTAGCGCTTGAATTGACAGCACATCATGCAGTTGGGGAGAAGTAGGAGAGAAAGTAGGAACAGACCCTAATAATGTCCTCCAACAGCTTAGCCTAAAGCAGCATAGCTACTAACATTAACCTGTCTCCTAGCTACTAGGAGACCTAGCTACTAACACTTTCTACCTGGCTTACATTAACCTATCTCTACCTAGCTACTCTACCTCTTCCTATCTCTTCCTAGCTTTTGATACTCTACCTGACTACTAACATTAACCTGTCTCCTAGCTACTAGGAGACCTAGCTACTAACACTTTCTACCTGGCTTACATTAACCTATCTCTACCTAGCTACTCTACCTCTTCCTATCTCTTCCTAACTTTTGACACTCTACCTGACTACTAACATTAACCTGTCTCTTCCTATCTACCTGTCTAACCTGTCTCTAACTACCTATAAACATATCTCTAACTGTAAGCTTTGTCAAAGAGGAAAGTTTTAAGCCTAGTTTTAAAGATATACAAATTGTCTGCTTCACGAACCAACCCTGGGAGCCGGTTCCCAGGCTTAATTAACGTATTTTAGTAGTTATGCATAGTGAAATTTAAAATAACCTCACTGAACATTTCAAATGGTAATTTTTGAACATTATTTTATATGCACATTAGCAAGTTTTTAACCTGCAGCCTGCACTTTTGGTACGTTCAGACCGCCCTTTGCTGCCAGGCGTCAAACAGCTCAAATGGAAGAAAGTTGCTGCTTTTAAAATTTGTACATTGCATCGAGCGGGCGGGGGTTTCCCCTCCACTGGGAAACAGTGTTGGCAACTTAGCGACTTTGTCGCTAGATTTAGCGACTTTTCAGACCCCTATAGCGACTTTTTTTCAAAAAAGCGACTAGCGACAAATCTAGCGACTTTTATAATATCTTCAATAACTGGTGTTATTGAAGACTTATCTGGTGTTTTGGAGACTCTGGCGTGAAGCACGTATTGTTCTGGAGTTACTGTCCTCAACGTGAGCCCCTCCCCCGTCCCAAAGCCGGACGGCCAGACGGCCAGTCTCACAGTAGCCTTGCGCAGCAGTCCCATCTACAGTCTATGGGCGGAGCAGAGAGAGAGAGAGGAGACCCTCACCCCTTGGCGTCCGGACTGCAAATGAAATGCGCTTGCAGAGCGGGATTTAAATGTAAACGTTTCTTCGCTGCGACGCTGTCACACAAATAAATCACTGCATTTGACTCACACAACCTCAGCAGCTCAGTCACTTATTCACCTCGTCCACTGTGTGTGTAGCCTACCTCTCTGTGACATAAGATCTTGCTAGCTAGCTCAGCAAAAAAAAAAAAAAAAAAAAAAACAACTTAAAAAAAAAAACCTAAGTAACTCTGCCAGAGTGTGTCTTTTGGGTCACTTTGCCGGTCCCAAGCCCGGATAAAGGAGGAGGGTTGGTTGTAGAGCTAGCAATTTCACCCTACAGAACAATCTTTTGATTAAATTTGCTGTTATAACATTTAACAATACAGGACAAAACTGATGTGTGTAATGTGGATCTAGACAAAGCATTAAAATCATTAAATGTTGTCAATGTTGAAATTATTTTTGTACATTTGTAGTTCTAAACATATTTAGGGTGTTTTTTACTCACTTTTGTCTCTCCCACGACGTTATTCCTCTCTCCTACAGCGTCCGTTACACTTATTTGCAAATTGCCAATTATGCAAATTAGGCGATGACGTCATTTAGCGACTTCTAGCGACTTTTGGGACAGCCAATAGCTACTTTCCTTACTGAGGAGTTGGCAACACTGCTGGGAAACTAGTAGTGTGTATTTAGTAACTGTAGTTGCCCTAACCGGGTTTTTTCCAGTGTTAGCTAGCATAACAAGAAAGTTAAAAGAACACACTCTGATACATCTTCCACCAAATGAGGTCTGATTTTTTTCCTGAGTCTCCGACTCCGCAGCCTTCCAGCTCCATCTGGCTGACTCCCCTCTAATCACCACGGCGACCCTGCTCGTCCTTCATCCTCGCCTCTCCCCGAGTGGCTCCAGCCGGATGCTCAGCTCGTCCTCCGTCTTCCCCTCCCTTAATGCCAACATCCCGTCGCTGATTGGTTGCTGCCCCGCGTCTGCCTCCTTGAAGGACCGCCCGAGCAGCAGCTGCATTGACGTGCTGATGCAAGCTGTGCCAAACCCAAACGCAACCAGCTGCATGGCAGCTTGGCGCAGCTTGACGCTCACTTGCTGCATAGGTACCATAGACTTTGTATGTAATCTAGCTGCCCTGCTGCCTGGCAGTTTTCTTCTGTAAAAATATCGTGGGTTCCTGTTCAAATTTCCCCAATTTTTTTCTCTCTAACCCAGGGGCGGCTACATTGATGTAGATTCTCAGCCATCCAGGACATGGTAGTCTTGAGAGTTTAAATGAAGGCAACTGGACGAAGCCTCTCGGATGAGAGACTAAATGTTTTCAAGACAAAAAGAAAAAGTCCAGTTGCCTTCATTCAAAGCCTCAAGAGAAAATGGGATGCAAAGTTCTTATTATCCTACGCTGTGTCCACACCGAACGCGATAGGAGTGACTAAAAAGCGCGACACACGCCTAGCTCTTCGCGTGCACATTTGCACCTTGAAGCGTGTACAAAGCGAACTGGACGTGCTTCAATTATGGTATTTTCACGTGCGACCTGGCCTTCAGAGGAGCTGGGCCCAGAGTGCAGATGGTGGTGGATTATGGATTATGGTCTCCGATCTGACGGAGGACAGAGTGGATTACGTGTTCGGCCTGGCCTCCAGTAGAGCTGGGACCGCTGCACTGGCGGTTTGGTGAGCTACGGATACAGTCTAGCTACGGCGGAGGGATCCATAAACAGCAGCGAGCCTCTCATAAACACCGGCTCCTTGCCGCCTGGAGAACGTTACCTGCTCGCCCAGTTTGTGCCGTGAAGGTCCAAGCTTCGCCTGCCGACACACCAACTACATTTCTGAGCAGCTGTCCATCTGTCTGCGGCATGTGGGACGTGGTGCGGGAGCTGCTACCAGGAAACCAGGTGAGGAGGCTGTTTCAAGGCTGACTTCTAAGCCGAGAGGTGCTTTTACAGCAACATCGGCTCTTTTAAGAGCCACCAACAATTTTTTTATTTCTGTCTCTGAATTGAAAACTGCTTGTGTCATGTAGCTCGGGGTGATTAGCCACGGTGTTTATCAGTATTTCCTCCATGTCCTGCTGAGGCTGTGACTCCATGACAGTCACAGAATCACTGAAACTCTGTCCCCTGATTGGTTGTCGCGGCGCGATTTGACGCTAATATCCAACAACTTCGCACAGCCATTGAAGAGGAGTGGACCAACATCCCACAGGCCACAATTGACAATCAAATAAACTCTATGCGAAGAAGATGTGTTGCACTGCATGAGGCACATGGTGGTCACATCAGATACTGACCGGTTCTGAGTCCCCAAACCCCCCATAAAGCAAAGAACTTCACATTCCAGGGTGGCCGTTTATTGTGGGCAGTATAATGTACACCTGTGCACTAATCATGATGTCAGCATCTTGATGTGGCACACCTGTGAGGTGGGATGGATTATGTCAGCAAAGCAGAAGTGCTCACTGTCACACATTTAGACTGATTTGTGAACAATGTTTGAGAGAAATGGTAATATTGTGTATCTGGAATGAATTTTAGATCTTTAAGTCCATTTCATGAAAAATGGGAGCAGAAACAAAGGTGTTGCGTTTATATTTTGGTTGAGTGCACATATGGGAGTGTCCTTATGTGGCAATCACACAGCCGCCTGATCCTGTGATGTATGCCGTGTCTCCATGTTTTCTCTTGGAAGGTTGTGCTGGAAGGCAACTGGTTACAATGCCAAATAAAGTCATTTATTCCGTCAGCCACACCATCACACAAAAACATCTACACACACATTAACACACAGTCACACACAGAGGTGAACAGAGGCTCAGACTCTGAAGCTCTCGCCGTCTTAATTGGCTGTGAAATGTAACTCGCCTCCTGCTGTGAATGTAAAGTAGCTGAAATGTAAGTGTTGATGGAGGCATCTGCTTGTCCGTTTATACATGGACACTTTGTGGATGCATGGAAATGTGAGTGTAGTTCTCAGTGGAGACATTAATGTCTGTATCTTGTGATCCTCGCTGACCTCTGGACACAAAACTGAAGGCTTGTTCCCTCCGAAGTCTTATTGACCCCTGACATGATGCTGATGGTTCTCTAGATTACAAAACTTTCATTATTTAATTGAATTTAATATTATTTATTTGATGTCTGCTGTTGTTCCTTTCCTGGCTCCACCCAGCAACTTTATTTCACTATAATTAGTAGGACATTTCTGGGCTTGCTTCCTGGAGACGTATCGCGTTGGTAAGACGTATCGCGTCATTTCCTGTTTTGTGACTAACTCGTTTGTAGCAAGTCGGTGTTTCTCTCTCTCTTGAACTGATCTAACTTTCTCTGTCAATAAGTTTTTTCTGAGTTGCTTAACACACAAACACATTAAAACGTTAAGTTTCTTCACGGTTTAGGACTCTTTAAGCGTTTTACTGGGTTAATTACTTTGTTTTTAGGTAAGGTAAGGTACCGCTTGGTTAGCTTAGCTTTACGGCTAGCATGGCTTCGGCAGCTTTCTCTCTTGTCCCTCCATCTCTCTCTACACCTCCTCCTCTTTCCTGCTCTCTCTGTCAGATGTTTAGTTACTCCTCCGCCTCATTTAGTGAAGTTGGTAGGTGTAATAAGTGCAGCATTTTTGTAGCTTTGGAGGCGAGGGTTTCTGAGCTAGAGGCCCGGCTCCGCGCTGTAGAACAGCCAGGCCCAGCAGTAGCTAGCGCGGAGTCAACTAGGACAGGACCTAGCCGTCCTCCAACAGCTCCCGTGCAGCCGGGACCTCAGGCGAGCTGGGTGACTGTTCGTAGGAAGATTAGCGCCAGACCCCAGTCCGCGGCCAACCTCCAGCCCCTTTCTCTGAACAATAGGTTCGCCCCGCTCAGCGACGCACCCGCCGAGCAGGAGAGGCCGATTCTTGTAATTGGCAGCTCCATAGTTAGGAATGTGGCTCCAGAGACACGAAAGACCACCGTCAAATGCCTTCCAGGGGCCAGGGCTGCGGACATTAGGTCCCATCTGAAGCTTTTGGCCAAGGACAAACGGCGGTATAGCAGGATCGTTATCCATGCTGGTGGCAACGACACCCGGCGACGGCAGTCGGAGGTCACTAAAATTAGCGTAGCTTCGGTGTGTAGGGCTGCCAAAAAGATGTCTGACTCTGTAATTTTTTCTGGTCCCCTGCCTGATCGTACTAGCGATGACATGTACAGCCGTATGCTTTCGTTCCACCTTTGGTTGTCAAGGTGGTGTCCAGAAAACGATGTGGGCTACATTGATAACTGGGGGGCCTTCTGGGGAAAACCTGGACTGTTACGTAGAGACGGCATCCATCCCACCGAGGACGGAGCTTCGCTTCTTTCCAGGAACATTGATAGGGTTATCTCTAGTTCCCCAAAGCCGTGACAACCCAGAGTCCAGCTCAGGGAACCCAGAGTCCAGGTCAAGGAACAGGGACTGCCACCCACCCACTACCCTATAGAGATAGTTTCCCGTCCACTACCCAAAACTAATGAATTAAAAGTTAATGCTACTAGAGCAAAGTATAAAAATCTCATAAAGATAAATAAAACTCGGACTGAACATAAAAACAAATCAATTAAATGTGGTTTACTAAACATAAGATCTCTCCCCTCAAAAACACTCTTAGTAAATGACTTAATTTGTGAAAATAATATTGATTTGTTTTGTCTTGCAGAGACATGGTTGCAGGAAGAGGACCATGTCACAATAAATGAGTCAACTCCCCCTAGCTACTTAAACTTTAGTGTCCCTCGAAGTACTGGTCGAGGAGGTGGAGTAGCAACTATCTTTCATTCCGATTTACTAATTAATCTCCAAAAAAATAATAGTTACAGTTCCTTTGAGCATCTAGTTTTTAGCTTTCCTCATACACATAACAAAGCAGTAAAGCCACTTTTGTTTGTGGTCTTATATCGTCCACCAGGACCTTATTCTCAATTTTTAGATCAGATTTCAGATTTTCTATCTGACTTAGTTTTAAACACTGATAAAGTCATTATAGTCGGAGACTTCAATATTCATGTTGATAATGAAAGTGATAGTCTAAATACAGCTTTTAACACTATCCTAGACTCAATAGGCTTTACTCAAAATGTGCAGGGACCAACACATTCTTGTCACCACACTTTAGATCTTGTGCTGACTTATGGCATTGACTGTGAAGAAATAACAGTCTTTCCACATAACCCTATCCTGTCTGATCATTTCCTTATCACTTTTAAACTTACTCTAATGGATCATATCAAACCTGAAAGAAAACTTCATTATACCAGAACGTTATCAGACAACGCTGTAGCAAATTTTAAAGAAGCTCTTCCAACTTTAATTTCCTCAGTTTATAAATGCAGAACAGAAAACAGTGATTTAACTCGTGACCCCTCACAACTTGACATTTTAGTTCATAGCGTTAATTCCTCCCTGCGTCGGGCAATAGACAAAGTTGCCCCCTTGAAAAGGAAGGTGGCTAGCCATAGAAGATTAACTCCCTGGTTTAATTTAGAGCTACGTACCCTAAAGCAGAATGTTAGAAAACTAGAGAGAAAATGGCGCTCCACGCATTTACATGATTCCTTTTTAATATGGAAAAATAGTTTATTGCTATATAAAAAGAGCCTTCACACAGCTAGAACAGCATATTATTCATCTTTAATCGAGGAGAATAAAAATAATCCTAGGTTTCTTTTTAATACAGTTGCCAAACTCACACAGGATCATAGCTCTATCGAGCCAACCATTCCCCAAGCTCTAAGCAGTGACGACTTCATGCAATTCTTTATAAATAAAATAGACTCCATAAAGAATAAGATAATTGGGAACCTTCCCAATATGCTTGCTTCCTCCTTAGTTAATGAGGCAGCCTCAAAAATGGTGGAACCTAATATATGCTTAAACTGCTTTAATGCAGCCGAACTTTGTGATGTACTAAAATTATTAGCTTCATCTAAACCTTCAACTTGCGTTTTAGACCCAATCCCAACTAAACTCTTAAAAGAAGTTTTCCCTCTGATCGCTGCTCCAATTTTAAATATAATGAATCTATCCTTAGTCAATGGATATGTACCACAGGAGTTTAAGATTGCTGTAATTAAACCTCTACTTAAGAAACCCTCTCTTGATCAAAACGACTTAATTAACTATAGACCGATATCTAATCTTCCCTTCTTATCTAAAATTCTTGAGAAAATAGTTGCACACCAGATATGTGAGCATTTAAACAATAATGAGCTGTTTGAGAAGTTTCAGTCAGGCTTTAGAGCTCATCACAGCACTGAAACAGCTCTGGTGAAGGTTACTAATGATATTCTCATAGCCTCAGACAATGGACTGGTGACCATTCTGGTCCTGTTAGATCTCAGTGCTGCCTTTGACACTGTTGACCACAATATTCTCATAGAAAGGCTTCAAAGTGTCGGTATAATAGGAACAGCACTAGGTTGGTTTAAATCTTATTTGTCTAACAGATTTCAGTTTGTTCAGGTAAACAATAGATCTTCCTCAACCTCAATAGTTACTTGCGGAGTACCACAGGGTTCAGTGCTTGGGCCGATTCTCTTTACTATATATATGCTTCCTATTGGTAAAATAATTAGGCAGCATGGGATAAAATTCCATAGTTACGCAGATGATACACAGCTATATCTATCCATAAATCCTGATGAATCCAATCAGTTAGGTAGACTACAGGCATGTCTGGAAGACATAAAAACTTGGATGACTCTAAACTTCTTGCTTCTAAATTCTGATAAAACAGAAGTTGTCGTCTTTGGACCAGAAGCTCTGAAAAAGAAACTACTTAGTCAGCCCCTTCACCTGGACGGCATTAAATTAGCCTCCAGTAATAAAGCAAAAAACCTCGGTGTCATTTTTGACCAAGATATGTCATTTAGAACTCACATTAAAGAAGTCTGTAGGATTTCCTTTTTTCACCTTAGGAATATTGCAAAAATTAGAACCATCCTGTCCAGGACTGATGCTGAAAAACTAGTCCATGCATTTGTTACTTCAAGGCTGGATTACTGTAACTGTCTATTATCAGGTAGTCCACAGAATACAATTAAAAGTCTACAGTTAGTTCAAAATGCTGCTGCTAGGATTCTGATGAATATTAAAAGAAGAGATCACATTTCCCCTGTTTTAGCTTCTCTTCACTGGCTCCCAGTAAAATCTAGAATAGAATTCAAGATCCTCCTTCTGACATATAAAGCCCTTAATAATCTAGCTCCATCATACATAAGAGACCTGATTGTTCCATATGTTCCTAACAGAGACCTTCGCTCTCAGACTGCAGGTTTACTGGTAGTTCCTAGGATTTCTAAAAGTAGAATGGGTGGCAGATCTTTCAGCTATCAGGCTCCCCTCCTATGGAACCGGCTCCCAGGGTTGGTTCGTGAAGCAGACAATTTGTCTATCTTTAAAACTAGGCTAAAAACTTTCCTCTTTGACAAAGCTTACAGTTAGAGATATGTTTATAGGTAGTTAGAGTCAGGTCAGACAGGTAGATAGGAAGAGACAGGTTAATGTTAGTAGTCAGGCAGAGTGTCAAAAGTTAGGAAGAGATAGGAAGAGGTAGAGTAGCTAGGTAGAGATAGATTAATGTAAGCCAGGTAAAGATCCGGAGCCGGTCGCGGCTTACCGCCGCGGAAGAAATGTGCCCCACAGGGGCCAGCCAGCGCCGGAGAGGGGTCCCTCAAGGGGATCCTCCCGCACAGTGCGGCCGCCCATTACCTGCCGGGTTGAATCCCCCGGGCAGACTGTGCGGACCCCACCCGTTTATCTCTTAAACGTTTCTCGCCCTCTTCAACTCTGTCCTCTCAGTTCTGTCTATTTTTCCTTAAGATAGTTGTCGACTATCGGTCTCGTGCCGGTATTTAGCCTTAGATGGAGTTTACCACCCACTTTGGGCTGCATTCTCAAACAACCCGACTCCGAGAAGACCCCGGCATGACGGGGGCCGTTACCGGCCCTACACCGTCCACGGGTCAGGAGGACTCAGACAGAGTGTTGGTAGCCAGGTCTCCTAGTAGCTAGGAGACAGGTTAATGTTAGTAGCTATGCTGCTTTAGGCTAGGCTGTTGGAGGACATTATTAGGGTCTGTTCCTACTTTCTCTCCTACTTCTCCCCAACTGCATGATGTGCTGTCAATTCAAGCACTAACCTGTTTTCTATTATAGTAGGTGCTCCGGATTAGCCCTGCTTGACGACCCTGACTAAGATGGCATTGCAGTGACGGAAAATTCTCCACGTCCTGCAACAAACTTCTGCATCAGTTCTATTGCTCTTTCTGTGTCTCTGTTATGTATTCTCCAAGCCACAGACGGTCGCGGCAGATAACCGCTTGTGCTGAGCCTGGTTCTGCCGGAGGTTTCTTCCTGTTAAAAGGGAGTTTTTCCTTCCCACTGTCGCTGCATGCTTGCTCAGTATGAGGGATTGCTGAGAATTCCACGACGCAATCTTCTGTGGTTCTGTAATTTCTACACTTAACATTGTATTGTAATAACTCTTTTTGTAAAGTGCCTTGAGATGACATCTGTTGTGAAATGGCGCTATATAAATAAACTGAATTGAATTGAATTGAACGTATTAGTTTCCCTCTTTGGCTGTATCCAAACCTTTATTCAAAGATGGTTTCAAACCAAACTTCTTCTGTTTGCCATTTCCTCTCAACATCATCAGAACCAGTAGAGGATTCAGGGACTGAGTGGTTCTCAAAGAAGACAACTACAATGTCACCTTTTAGGACAACCAGCCAAACCGTATCTTACACATCTTTGGGTTTATGAGCAGGAGAATTGATTTGAGAAGTGTATATAAGGGAAAACAGAAGGAAGTTACACTAAGTGTAGAAAAATCATTGGTTGTGTTGTCTGGTCATGACCTGAGGAAGTCACACAGTTTCTGCAGATCTTTTTCTCCTTTCTTCCTTGTAAAACAGCTCAAGCCTAGTCAGATTGGATGAAAATGTTTGTGTTTTCAAGCGTTTTCATCAATTCTCAGTAGGGAGTAGGTCTGGACTTCGCCCAGGCCGTTCTAACACATGAATCTTCTCAGCCTCCAACAGTTTTCTTCTTTTGCTCCAGAGTTGTCCTGTTTATTCTCCATCCATCTTCCCATCACCTCTGACCTGCTTTAGCACCCCTGCTGAAGAAAAGCATCATCACATCATGATGATGATTTTGGATCATCATCTCCAGAGGTTCCACAGTCGTCCCCAGAACAGAAGCAGCCTTTTTTAACAGGTTGTTGAGCCGTTTTAAGTCTCTGGCTCTCCTGTTGCTAACACATCAGATGATGGCTGAAGAGATGACACTCTCCACCATCGACCTGTAGAAGATCTGCAGCATCTTGCTTCAAACCTTGAAGGACCTCAGGTTCCGCCAGAAATCCAGTCTGCTCTGTCCCTTTTTCTAGAAGACTTCACTGTTCAGTCTCGTGTCCAGGCTGTTGTCCAGGTGAACTCTGAGGTATTTATACTCCAACCTCCAGACGAGCGTGGCAGCTGACCGCTTGTACTGATCCAGGTTCTGGTTCTGGTTCTGCTGGAGGTTTCTTCCTGTTAAAGGGGAGTTTTTCCTGTCCACTGTCGCCACATGCTTGCTCAGTATGAGGGATTGCTGAGGAATTGCTGTGGTTGGAGTCTGCATGATCCGGGTACAACCTCACATCCATGACTCAGCACAATCTGCTGGGATTCCTTACGTAGAAAACTTTTAACTGATTGGATGTTTGGATAATTGGATTGAAACAACTTTTGTTGTAAAGTAGCTTGAGGTGACATTTGTTGTGAATTGGCGCTATATAAATAAAAGTTAATTGAATTGAATGTTGTATATAGGCAGTACAGATGTGTATATACATGATCATATATGTGCATATGTATTATATGCTATAATATGATATAAGCTGCATATAGGTTTCATATATTTGCATATATCCTCATATGGTTTGGAGGTTCTGATGCTGACAATCAGTGTGTTCTATTCAGAAACGCTTCGCACTTTATTCAGTTTTTTACCCACTAGTGATGGTGAGCTACATTGTAGCCCCAGCTGCCCTGACTCAGACCGACGGTATAACAGTGTAGGGGACATATTTGCACTACATATGATTTTTTTTTTTGTAAAATGAATTAATTGAAAGCCATAAATTATTTCCCTCTACTTCACAGTTGTGCAGAAAGTTGTGTTGGTCTGCCAATGAAAATGTTTGCAGTTAAATATAAAAAGGTTTAAGACTTAGAAATACTTATGCAATGATTTATATCTTTAAGGCCTCCAGATTCACTCTGAATGGTGAGTGTTATCAAAATCAACGTCTTCCTTCGTTAAACAATGATGAGGCTGAATTCCTGTTCGATGCAAAACGACTCTTGCTGCGTTCGATCAAACAATTCAATAATCCTGCTTATCTTGCAGTGTCCCAAGACAGTTTCCTCCTCAGCTCATCTTTCTTGGGTAAAAACTGCAACACTGATGTGCTATATCAAGAAACAAACGAAGCCGAACCGCGTTCTGCCATGCGGTTGAGGTGCTAACAGCTAGCTTCAGCCTCTAGCTTCTGCCAGCAGAGACCTGCTCTTCTCTCGCCAGGCTGTAAAATCAACCTCCCTGTGGGCAGTCGCTAGACAAGGTAGGCAAGAGCATGCATACTCATTTTCCTTCTGACGTAAAAGAGACCCGCTCGTTCCTGTACTGTTTTCTTTCTGTGGCTACTGCAGGGAATGGGGGTTGGAGAAAATGGTAACATTAACTATGCTTATGCAACTCAGAGGGATGGACTGTATTTAACCAGCTTTATTATGAAGACATTACCATGAGCAAACACTTCTCACTGCAGCTTAAGGAAACGAGGCCAGAGGCCTGTTTAAACACTCTAATAGTCTCTTAAATGCCAGATTCTAATATGTAATGATTCAGTTAATTCACATTATCCTGAAATACTTCTGTAACAGTGAGGTGATGTTTCATAATAATGTAAAGACTGAATTCTGTCTGAGAATCATGACTATACGCTGTAAGGTTTTATACATGATAAAAGTTTTTGACTCTTTTCTTTCTCATGACAGGATGATACCATCATCATTCCTTCGATAACACCTCACCTTCCACTAAATTATAGTGGTACAGTAGGACATCATGCTCTCATAATCACAACATAATTTACACATTTCTTTCTTTGTCTCCACTCCGTTTTTTTGTGTGTTCATATCCCTGCTCTGTTAACACGCAGCTTCAGAGTTTTATTCATTAGATTTACCTTCCCTGCAGCGTTCTGTGTTTCCTTTCTTTGAGTTTTCATTAACGCTCCTTTTGTTCCGTGTGCCCGTCTCCTGCCTGGTTCTCGTGATTCTGTGCAGCCACTGCTTCACTGATGATGTTTTCTCAAGCTGTCAGACTAATTTTAATAGCAATTTCAGCTTTTTAGTTCATAAACAAGACATGGAAACTGCTGGAGTTTGAAGATGTTATTATTGTGGCTTTAATTTCCAGTCTGAATGTTGTGGAGCCTCGAACAAGAGCAGAAACACAGATATACACCTGCTGCCTGCTTGTGTTGAATATCCCGAGGATGAACTCTCATACTTGTTTGACTAGATTTGAAATGCTCAGAAAGAATGGAGAAATGAAAAAGAGTGGCCAGACAGTAGACAGTTAGAAATGTTCTCTGATATGATCATCATGTTCGTCAGATTCTCTGAGTAATTTCACCAAAATGCTCAGTAGCTCCCTTCATACGTCTCAGCCAGTGCCAGCTCTCCTTCTGCCTCTAATGTTTCTGAACCAATGATAGCACTGTCTTACTCTGTTGATGCATATTTTTGGTTGCTGTGGCCTGGGGCGCCTGTTCAGCTGGAAATAGTTCAGCACCACAGAGAGTTCCTGCACAGCTCGTTCTTTCCATTTTGGAAGAGATGAAGAAGCAAAGCAAAGCCACTAAGAGGTGGATAGGAAGAAGACGGCCAGTCATAGCAAACGCAGTTTGTGAGCTATTCTTTGTGATGTCCAGGCTTCATATGAGAAGCGTTTCTGCACCAGGAGGAGGAGGAGGACGGAAACTGTCCAGGTTAGGCGACTGGATGTCAGCCTGCAGGTGGCTGAAGATGGGCAGCTTTTTTAGAAGCTTTTGAAGGTTTCTCTGTAAGTGGAGGAGAGTCAGGAACAGAACAGATGCTTTCCTGGCCATTACATTAGGTCTTCCTGGCTGAGAGGCTACACCCACATTTCCCCTCAGAATTCATCTCATAGATTCATGAATGTTTCAGAACAACTTAGAGATTCTGGTCCATGTTGAAATGACCGCTGCTGTAGATCTACTGGCTGAACCTCCACAATGAGAACCTTATGCTCCACCACATCCCCAACATCTTCATTTGGACTGAGATCTGCTGAATGTGGAGACTTTTCTGTTATAATACTGATACGTTTTATTTAGAAGCACTTTTCTAGACACTCAAGGAGACTTTAGGGTGACAAACAACAGAGCAAATTAACCAGAGGAAATTAAAATGACATCAAACTAAGACTAAAAAAATCAAAACCCAAAACAAGGAAAAATCAATGCAATAAGAGAAGCTTTTCATCCACACAGCGGTGAAAATGAATGTTCAATTTACAAAAGATAACAGCAAGTAAAGAAGATAAATAACGCAGAGAAGGGAGCCCAGGACAGAACCCTGAGGCACACCTCTGGTAACTGGGGAGGAGTCAGACCTGAAGAGTTTCAGTTGTACGAAGTGAGAACGGCCTGGGAGGCAGGAGTGGAACCAGTTAAAGGGGAAGTACCGCTGTTTGCTACCTGGACCTTATTTAGAAATCAGGTAGGCTGTGGTGGTACTGAGAGGTCCGAAGTCTGCCAGAATAATCTCCCCCTCACCATAATACCTCCACCACCAGCCTGGACTGCTGAGAGAAGGAAGGATGGATCGGGGTTTCATAACTGCACCAAGTTCTGACCGTCTATGACTGTTCCAGCTGAAATTCTGACTCATCAGACCAGGCGTTGCTTTTCCAAGCAGTTCAGCTCCGGTCCTGGTGGGCCTGGGTGAAATCTAGCCCCAGTTTCCTGTTAGGTGACAGCAGTGAGACCTGCTAGGGTCTTCTGCTGCTGTAGCTCAGCTGCTTCTACAGGTTGTCCCGTTGGAGTTGGTGTTCTGTAGAACTCGGTTGGAACCAGAGGTTCTTTGAGCTCCTGCTGTCTTTCTAACTTCTGGAACCAGTCAGGAAGTTCTCCTCCGACCCCAGCGACGCATTTTCTTCCAATCAGCTGCTGCTTTCTGCATAGAGAGGGTTGTCGGTTAAAATCCAAGGACATCAGCAAGTTTGTCCTTTCAAACTTACATCCATTTTCATCCTAATTCTGTTGCTCAGTTCGACCTTCATCAAGCGTAGATGGATAAGCGCATTAAAGCTGCTGCCATATGATTGGCTGATTCTAATTTCATTAAAAGAACATTCAACCAGTGAGCTACACATGACCTGTGGATGTAATAAAATTACAGAAGTACGGTGAGACTAATGTGACCAAAACAGAGCAGGAGGAAGAGATGAATGAGTTGCATTTGGTAGATTTCTAAGGGGAAGTTAAGAGCTGCAATAAAATCTCTGCTGGACTTTCCTCTGAGCTCTAAAATCCTCTAAATGGAGCCTCATGTCAACTACGTTTTGTTTCCATGTTTTATAGCTGAAGGAAAACCTGTTCTGATCTCATTTTTGTCACTTCTGAAAAAGTTTAGCGGTGTGTGTGTGTTTCCCACATGAGCATCCCTATTAAGCTGCCCTTCATCAACCACAATGTGAGCTGCAGGTTCACTCACCTCCTTCATTTCACATCCTGAAAGCGAACCTTTGTGAGCTGGAACCTTCTGCATCTGATTCCCCGCTGGCTTAATTGATCTAATTATTGAACTCTGCTTGTGGATTCTTTGTATTTATCCAGTCAGGCAGTCTTTAAGATAAGGATATGCTTCTTATCGTTCCTTTTCTCTATCATTTTTTTCCCTCTTTGGCGGTTTAGCAATTAACTATTTAGTCACAGCTTGCCATTATCTGGTTTAATTGCACTATTTGGAGGATGGTGAGGTGGTAAATGCAGTGAATTGCAATTTTTGTTTTAATTTCCAACCTTCCATCAGAAAAGTTTCCCAGACAAGCTCATCATTTAACCACAGAACAACTAAAAGGATTTACAGATAGAAAATAGTCTCATTTAAAAGTCATAAAGAAAAAAAAGTCATAAAGCAAAGTGAAGCTGCTGAAAGAGGCAGGATGGAGAAGAATCGGATGTAGGTGAGATCCACAAGAGATCCCAGTCTTAACAAATTTTCTTACATGAATACAATCTGTCTTGGTTCAAAGTAAATATTTATATCCAGAATCATTTTCTAGATTCATGCTGCATAATCTGCATTCAGTCATAATCACATTCCAGCTTTTCTTCTCCGGTTCATACAGGAAGGGATGAGAGGAATACGTGGTTCTCAGTGGGGGGGATTTGCTACGTCTGACTTTGACTCACCGTGAAACGGTCCAAAGACTGAAGAAGAGAGGAACCAGCCCAGGCATCGTATCTACATACCAAAAGGCACGCATTTAATCAGGCTGATAAAACAGTTTACAGATTCTCATCTCGTCATCCATTCAGCTCGGATTGTCAGGGAAGATGGTGAGCATACACAGCGGGTATCCGGCCACATTACATTCCTGCTGATTTTCTTCAATCTTCCTCTTCTAGTCTTTGATGATAAATCAAAGGGTATGACTGAGAACATCAGTTGGAACCGTTAAGTGCAGAAGGAAGACAGATTGTTGATCATTTTCTGTTCCCTTCTTCCTCCTCGTCATTGATTGTCTCAGCTTTTAATTTCTCTCTGTCAATCATTCTCGTTCTCTCAGAGAAGTCGTCCATCTTGGATGGTGCCCACCAGTTCATCAGCACTCCTGTCATCTTATGTACAACTTCATTGTACAGTAATTATCTCAGGGGCTTGGAGATGGGTGCTGCACGGCTTCAGGGTTGTGCACAAAATGAGAGAGACGGCCTCCGGCCGCTCTTCTAGCCTCGCCTGGTTAACCATCCTCTCCTGTGAGCGCACATAACACTAAAAATAGACAGCAATTAACTCTGGGAGAACTAATCACATGTGGCAATTACATGTAATAGAAAAAAAGGCCTATACATATTGGCATCACATGGGGCTGTAATAACTGCCTCTCACTCTAAAGGATATCATTTCCCTGGCTTTTGTTGACATGAATAACCTATTTGCTGAGTAATCCAGCATTTTCAGCACAGCGCTATTAATATGCAAAGTAACATTTCTGTCCCCTTCAAGCAAATTAACGCTGTTTTACCGCATTGTTTCATTAAATGCTTCATGCGATCATCTGTGGTAAAGGATTACTTCAAAGTATAACCAAATGAATTTGATAACAGTTACTGCTGGCATCCAGATAGGTAGTGAGTTTAAGTCTTTATCTTGCTTCAACAATGAGAGCATGCTGGAGGGAGCTCTGCTTCTGTTCAACATACAGAGAGGAAGAGGAAGAGGAAGAGGAGAGATGTGAAGGAGAGTAATGCTCCTTTTTAAGCTCTATGGGTCTGGGTTCTCTCTGTTCCCTGTTTGCTGTGTTACAGTAATTTGTGTGGTCAGTGTGTGCTCCAACACAACACAACCGGCATCCAGAGGACAGAGAAGTGGAGATCGGAAGGGTTTCATCTATTAGTCCAGCTGGGTGGAAGACGTCCCCGTCTGCTCCTCATGTTCTTCCAGAAACAACGATGACTAAAAGTTTCACTGCATATTTACTCTATAAAATATATATACATATCAGTATCAAAGCTCTGTTAAGCATCAGCAGAAAAGAATAATTTCACATCAAATGAAACCTTTACCATATGTCTTTATATCTCTGATTTAATCTCATTTTTCATTCTTTAGCCGATCTGTCCCAGAAAGACCTTCGTTTGTCTCCATTTTCCCAGCTAAATGTCACCTAAGATTCAATTCAAACTGATTTTCTTTTCTCTTTCTGCTCGTGACTTTCTTTTCTAAACCAGTGTGTGGTTTTGATATTTACATCTACTTGAATGTTTAATAGTTTTGATAATTAAGATGAGCATTAAATTATTACCTTCTAAAGGTTCAAATACTTTATAATACGAGTGTCAGAAGATGAAGTTGTTATTTCTTGAACCTGTCGACACTGTGAAGAAGCTGGTGTTCTACATGTTCCAAGGCTTTTCATCGATACAGTGATGTAAATGTATTTGTATAGAGCACCTGCAGTACTACACAATTCACGGTGCATTGAGGGGAATACGGGGAAAAGATCCAATAAAGCAACAATACAATCAGGTTCTCTGCAGGTTAGTGCATTGTGTGTGTCCAAATTCAAGGCTGCATCCTTCGAAGGTTGCAGTTAAAGACCTAGTTTGCAACAACAATGTGACAAAAGCAGTCAAAAAAGGCTCCGGATCTGTGGAAAGTGAAATAAAACAATTGGCAGTGCTCCCCTTAATGTTATACAATGGGGGATATTTCTATATAGTTCTGTCTATCGATCTAAAGCTTTATTCTACAACCCCAAATCAGAAAAAGTTGGAACAGTATGGAAAACATAAATAAAAACATAAAGTAGTGCTTTTTAAATGTACTTGGACCTTTAATACATTGCAGACAATACGTAAAAATATTTCATTTTTCGTCAGGTCAACTTCATTTCATTAATAAATCTCCATCCTTTCCTGTCATTCAGAGCTGCAACACATTCCAACAAAGTTTGGAACAGGAGCAGTTAGGGCTAATCAGGTAAACTGGTTAAATAATGATGTGATTAGAAACAGGTGATGTCAACAGGTGATTGCAGTCATGATTCGGTTCAAAAGCAGCATCCAAGAAAAGTCTAGTCCTTTAGGAGAAGATGGGCCGAGGATCACCAGTTTGTTAACAAATATGTGAGAAAATTATAGAAATGTTTAAAACCAATGTTCCTCAAAGAAAGATACGAAGAAACTTGGATATTTCAGCTTCAACAGTTCAGAACATCATTAAAAGATTCCAGGAATCTGGAGGAATCTCAGTGCGTAAAGTACAAGGGGCCAGTACAGCAGACATGAATTGTAAGAAAAAGAAAAAAAAAAGAGAAAAGTGTGTGTTCAATTCAAGCCAAGATCCTAGACTTTTCATTTAATCTACAAATGTATCTTTGGAGGATGAGGTATTGACAGCATAGCATAAAGTGAGAGAACCAGCAGCCCTAGTCTCCAATACAACTGTTTTAATACGTTAATTACCCTCACTCCATCAGCAAAACCCCACATTAAGCTAGTGGTCATGGTGTGTGAATCTGCTGTTACCAATACTGTTATATGACTCACCTGTTCCCTTAATGACAAACTTGTCAGTTAATTTTAAGCATTTTCCCGCGTCTAGTGCTTTCTTCTTTTTCATCCTCTCCCTCTCTGTTCCTCCTATTGTCTTGAGCTCTCGCTCTCGTTCCATTTTACATCTGCTCTAGACCGAAAGGTGCAGGAGGGGAGGGGAAGAGGCGTGTCTACTGCGCTTTGAAAGACATCCTGACCTCACATGAAAAGAGGAGGGGGAGGGATGTGTCTGCAGCGCTTTGACAGACAGCCTCACAGAAATACAAGAGAGAGAGTGAATATAGGCGCGAATGAGCTGCGCCACAGGAGTTTTATTAAGAATCAAGCTCCACCTGACCATCGGTCCAATCACGGAGCGGGCCAGTACAGCAGGCAGACCACCGGGAAAAGTCCTGCCTTTCCCGATTGTCAGTCCGGGCCTGCAGGTACCACAATACGTAGTTACATCCACTAATACCAGTTAGAACTGGACTGGACCAATAGGAAGCCCTATGTTAAAAGTTTCCTAAAGCTCCATGGACTTCTCTGGACTGGGAGGCATCTGGGATGGACCATCACTCAATGGGAACATCTGGGATGGACCAACACTCAATGAGAACATCTGGGATGGACCAACACTCATTGGGAACATCTGGGATGGACCATCAATCAATGGGAACATCTGGGACGGACCAAGACTCAATGGGAACATCTGGGATGGACCAACACCCAGTGGAAACATCTGGGATGGACCATCACTCAATGGCAACATCTGGGAATGACCAACACTCAATGGGAACATCTGGGATGGACCATCATCCAGTGGGAATATCTGGGATGGATCATCACTTAATGGCAACATCTGGGATGGACCATCACTCATTGGGAACATTTGGGATGAACCATCACTCAATGGGAACATCTGGGAATGTCCAACACTCAATGGGAACATCTGGGATGGACCAACACTCATTGGCAACATTTGGAATGGACCATCACTCAATGGGAACATCTGGGAATGACCAACACTCAATGGGAACATCTGGGATGGACCAACACTCATTGGGAACATTTGGGATGGACCATCACTCAATGGGAACATCTGGAAATGACCAACACTCAATGGGAACATCTGGGATGGACCAACACCCAGTAGAAACATCTGGGATGGACAATCACTCAATGGCAACATCTGGGACGGACCAACACTCAATGGGAACATCTGGGATGGACCAACACTCTTTGGGAACATCTGGGATGGACCAACACTCATTGGGAACATCTGGGATGGGCCATCACTCAATAGGAACATCTGGGATGGACCATCACTCAATGGGAACATCTGGGATGGACCATCACTCAATGGGAACATCTGGGATGGACCATCACCCAGTAGAAACATCTGGAATGGACCATCACCCAGTAGAAACATGGACTGTGATCAGATGAATCAGTGGTTCAGGGATTTATTGGTAGAAATGGACGCTGTGTTCTCTGGAGCAAAGAAGAAAAGGATCCTAAAGCCAGGGTCTGTCATGGTACGGGGTTCTGTCAGCGCCCTTCTGTGAAGAAACCATTAATGCTGAAAAGTACATGGAGATGTTGGAGCCTTTAAGAAGAAATCTTCTCCAGAGACGCCCATTTTTCAACAAGACGATAAAAAAACACATTCTGCACTTATTACAAAGCCCTGGCTGTGGAGGAGGAGGGTATGATTACTGGACTGGTCTACCTGCAGTCTCACCTGTCTCCACTAGAGGACCCCGTACTGTTGGTCACCTTAAAGGGATAGTTCGCCTATTTAAGACATGAAGTTGTATGCAATCCTCACCAGCACTATAGTGCATACACGTTGTCTCACTCAGTGGTCACCTCCCTGGTCAGAGTTCTGGCCGCTTGAAGTTGTTCAAGAAAGTAGTCCCTGTTAGTTTCCGGGGCCACAAAACTATGCGTTTTTAATTGAAAAAAATATATATGTTTGAAAGCTTGATTAATTTACATCACAAAACTGCCCACCAAAAAAATTCATACCTCCAGTTTTAATCGGCACTATTTTATCTTCCATTTCCATCAATCCGCGCTGCCGTCAACGTCAACTGTGCGCCTAATCCCGTCAGCTGTTGATAGCGCAACTCGCGGACAACATGTCTGACTCCGAAACTTCCGATGATAAATGTAATTTTAGCACAATATCAGATGAAACAGATGATGAAGAAAGTAATTTTAGCAAAATACCAAAGGCATACCTTTATGAACCGGAGTACACCGATGCTGAACTTCAGCAGATGGAGATAGAACGGGAAGAGAGAGAGAGAGAAGTTGACGTGTGACGGCAGCGCGGATTGATGGAAATGGAAGAGAAAATAGTGCCGATTAAAACTGGAGGTATGAATTTTTTTGGTGGGCAGTTTTGTGATGTAAATTAATCAAGCTTTCAAACACATATATTTTTTTCAATTAAAAACGCATAGTTTTGTGGCCCCGGAAACTAACAGGGACTACTTTCTTGAACAACTTCAAGCGGCCAGAACTCTGACCAGGGAGGTGACCACTGAGTGAGACAACGTGTATGCACTATAGTGCTGGTGAGGATTGCATACAACTTCATGTCTTAAATAGGCGAACTATCCCTTTAAGATATGTCAGCAGGAAGAACGGGACAAAATGACACCTGAAACACTTAATTGCCTGGTGTCTTCAGTCTTTTAAGTGTTGAGGAAAGGAATGGCAACATTACAAAGATGCAAAAACTTTTCTGGTCCAACGTTTTTAGAAATGTGTTGCAAGAAACCAAAATTGGAATATGTGTTTATCTTAAAAACAAACAAATGAAAAAATTAATGACGACCGCATTAAATAATGTGCTGTTGTATGTAATGCACGTCAAAGATCACTTATCAAAGTATTGTATTTAGTTTGATTTTTATTGAACGTACTGTCCCAGTCTTCTCTGATTTGGGATTATAGTATAGTATAGTATAGTATAGTATAGTATAGTATAGTATAGTATAGTTACAGGTTTCAGTGGCATGAAGCGTCAACAGCTGAACACTGCTGTGTTCCTTTTTGTACCTCATCAGCTACATATAATTAAAGAGTCCATTTTCAGACATTTCCATTGGACGATCAACTACGACAGAGATGGATTGTGAACATTAGACGGGTAAACTTCATTATGTCTCGCCACACCAGTGTCTGTGTTTCAGTTTTGTTTCATTGGAACAACTATTCTCTCTCTGTTAGTCTGCAGATTCTTCTTCACACACCTGAAGCAGCAGGTCCTACTTGTTTATTCTCCTGTCTCACTGTTGTTGGGAAATGAGAAAGAAGTATACTGCTAGTGCTAACCTAAGAAACCACAATATAAGTAGCAACGCATTTATCTCACAGAACAGTACAAATGCATTTCTGTATTAAATGGTTGCTGTCAGTCTGTTTTCATTAACATGTAAATGGAGCATTTGGGAGTAATCAGACTAATGGCTTAGCCAGAACTGAGAGTCGGGTCTCAGTTTACATGTTACTCAGAAAATCGAATTATTGAAGGAAGTGCGTTTTACCCTTCCCCTACTTCAAAGTTTGCTCTCTGAACTTGTATTTCTAGTTGTATGCATTATGCAGTAATAAAAAGTCATCAAAGTTTGGTTTAGTTACAGTAACATGCATTTATGTGCATTTTACTTTATAAGATTTAGTCTCTCAATACTACTTTTTGTTTTACATGTAATCTGTGCTTTTTTCAATACAATTAAACTAATAAGATTGTACAGTGTGTAATCTGTAACCAGTTGACCCAACCTGCTCTGACCTCCACTCAGCTGCTGGACAGAGAGATGGTTAAAACATCAGAAGATTATGAGATAGTGTGACCCATCCCTCTGGTAACAACAACCGTGCTGCATTAAAAGGCACACATATCCCATTTTTTTCTTGTTCTAATGCTTAGTTTGAGCTCAGTGATTTATCTACAGGTCATCTGCTATCACCATACTGTAGGAAACTGCAAGTGTTTCACAGAATTGAACAACATTTAACACAAAACATGAAGGAACACAAAAAGGTCTCATTTGATTTCCTGTAATAAAAGCAGTGATTGTGTCTCCAGTTGCTCCACTGAACAATATACAGTATCTGTTTTGAGATGTATAAGAAAATGGTTTGTTCATTTAACTATTCACAAGTGTAAATATGCAACTGGGCGTTTAATGAAGCAAGGATTGAATGATCCCTCTCATTTGCAATGCTTTCCCGCTAGAAACCTAATCTATTGTGGGCCACAACAATAGTTTGCGCTCAGTCACTCGTTGGCACCTTACCATCTGCTGCAGCTCGCCCAGCCTGCTCAGGATCAATGCTTGTAAATACATGCAGGATGTAAATCAGATGCTTTTATTTGTTGGAGCAGGGGAGGAATATATAACCAG
Organism: Apricaphanius iberus; assembly: GCA_028564705.1. NCBI lineage: Eukaryota > Metazoa > Chordata > Actinopteri > Cyprinodontiformes > Aphaniidae > Apricaphanius > Apricaphanius iberus. The sequence continues at coordinate 389,772 of JAPXFQ010001994.1, forward strand.
GAAGTTTCTTCTGATTTATTTGGAACGCCACACAAAATAATTACAGTCAGTCCTGGTATAAATGAATTAGCAAATTATTTAGTTATTTGTGTCTTTATCTTTTGTAGGAATCACATAGCAGATAAAACGTTTCAGGAATCAGCGTTTAGTGCTGGGCATTCTGGGAGCATTATTACTGTAAGAGGTTATGAGCACTGTACAGTTCAGCTGTAAATTATTCTCTGATCATCATCACTTTGATAACACTGCAACTAATTCTAGAGTCAATCAGAAAAGTTGCTATCATTTTATAGCAACCTGTCAAAAAAATATTTTTATAAATACAGTCTGAAAAATCTTAGAACCCCCGTCCTGTTTTGCACTAGACGTTTATTTCTAATTATCTGCCTTAAACTGTCGCTGCAACAAGCCTCTTGTGTGAAAAACATCCTGAAAATAAAACATGTCAGGAGTTTCCAGCCAGAGTAACAAATAGATCGAGAAATTCGGTACCTTTCCATGCACATCTAAGCGGAGCTTTGGTAGTAATTGCACGAATGCTTCAGTCCATCTTGAGAGTTGTGTCCCAGTTTGAATGCCAGTCGCCCTTTCGCACGGGCGTTCTCCGATTGGTCCAGAGTCACACAGATAAAACCAGTGAACCAGACGAAGTAAAAGCAAGAAATAAACATTGAGCGAAGAAATGGACGAAAACGCTGCAGAACGGAACATTTTGTTGGTATGTTCTGTTTGATTGTGTTAGACCTGCTGCCGCTGATCGTTGTGTTGTTGTCCCTGCTTCCGTGGTCTCTTCACGTCCTGAAGGGGGAGTGTCCAGGCTGCCAAGCGCTCGGCTTCTTCTGACTGTCGTTTATGTAACAGACCCAAGGTTTGGGCCTGTAGCACAGATTAAATGTTCCTGCTAAACACAGGGACATGATGAGACAGACGACTGATAACGTTTCTCAATGCCTCGCTTCTGCCATATTTATTAAAACAATCAAATGTATTTTCAAGTTCCAGCATAAGTGTTCTTCATATGCAAAAAAAAATAAAAAATCATGTACAGAGACTGGTAGACATTGTTCACACAAACACACAAAAGATATGAAAAGTGGATTTCATTACATTTTTTCTTTTTGTTAAAGAAGCAAAGCCTTATACTTAGCTACTGAGAGAATTTGACCCGAATATGTAGGTTGACGCGCCTTGGCTTCATTGAATGTCCACTCGATTGTTAATTTGCAGGCTTTATTCCTGATCATGCACAGAAAATCAACAGGATACATTTGCGCCAGTACGGTCAGAAACCTTTTGCCCTTCCGGGCCAAAACCTCTGATGACCCCAGTGTCAGCTTCCCTTATATGCTTTACCTGTCCAGGTAAATATACAGCGCCCCCATGAGGTTAACAGTTGTCATTGACCAATTTGGCTCCTATACACCGGCCCCTAATTGTTGATGCAAACTGACATAACAATTAAACACAACAAACAAAAGAGAAAGGAGCCAAAAGTGATATAATAAACAAAGTACATCATAGCCCAATCTACACCTCCTGTACCAAACAAAGTTTTGTCACTGGCCTTTCAATAATATTGGCTTTTGTCTGTAACCTCACAGAACGCACTAGTCCTTGTTTGTCCGGAAAAACTTCCAGAATCTTTCCTAGTAGCCAAGAACCACGTGGAGCTGAGGAATCCATTATTGCCACGATATCTCCAGGGGTTAAACTCCGTTTCTTCTTATTCCACTTTTGTCTTTCCTGGAGCAAGGGCAAGTATTCCCGTATCCATCTTTTCATGAAAAGATCTGAAATATATTGTACTTGTCTCCAGCGCCTTTTCACATACAGGTCATGCTGTTCAAACACCCCAGGTGGCAAAGCTGGTTTACCCTTCAAGAGGAGAATATGGTTTGGCATGAGAGGTTTCAGGTCATTGGCATCATCTGAAAGCTTGGTGATAGGACGATCATTCAAAATGGCCTCCACTTCACAAAACACTGTATGAAGTCCATCATCATCCAGCATCTGCTGATGTAGTACGGAACTGAGGACTCTTCTCACCAGACGGATCATCCTTTCCCACACACCGCCATGGTGTGAGCCTGCGGGTGGATTAAAACTCCAATGGATTCCAATCTGTGCCATCACTCCTTGAATCCTGTCCTGATCCAAAGCTTTGAGAGCCTCCTTTAGTTCTCTGTTTGCTCCAATGAAGTTCATACCATTGTCTGAAGTCAGATGTTCCACCTGTCCCCTTCTGCTGATAAAACGTCGCAGAGCATTGATGCATGCGTCTGTACCCAGTGAAACTACAACTTCCAAATGGACAGCTCTGCTTGCCATACAAGTGAATATTACGCCATATCGCTTGCAAGTTGACCTTCCCCGCCTCACTTCCACTGGTCCAAAGTAATCCACTCCTGTGTTGGTAAATGGTGGTAGGTCAGGAAGGATTCTCGCTTTTGGCAAGTCGGCCATTTTTTGTTCCACAGCTCTTCCATTATGGCGCCTACAAAAGCTGCAATTACCAATAATTTTCCTGACGGCTGCATTTGCCTTTGTAATCCAAAACATCCTCCTCACTTTTGACAGTGTCTGACTACGCCCACTGTGACCCAGATTCTGATGTACATGTCTGAGAATGAGCATAGAAATGTGCTGATCTTTGGAGAGAATGAGTGGGTGCTTGGCTTCCTCCGGCATTGCTCCTTTTCTCAGTCTCCCTCCAACTCTCACAAGTCCATCTTCTAAAACTGGATCCAACCTATATATGGGACTTCGTCGGCTCAGAGTTCCTCTCCCATATGACAAAACAGAAATCTCCTGGCCAAATTTCTGTCTCTGACAGTAATGGATTATGGCTTCTTCCGCAGCTGATAACTCATCCAATGTCAGAGAACAACTTCTAAATGTTGATGTGACTCTTTGTCCATCATTTTGCCTTGAAATGTCCTGACTGTCTTTTCCTGCAGAAGCCTCCAACTGCTTTGTCAAGCGGCTCCGAACCAACAAAACAGCCTTTAATCTGAGGAGCCAGGCGACTCCTGTTTTGAGTCTCCTCCAGTCAGAAAAGTAGGTAATAAGCTGATCGGTTGGGCTAGAGATGTCACACACATTGATGGTGTTTACTGTTGCTTCCTTTCTAACTTCCTGGTCCTCGGGATCCATTGAGATGTCCATCACAGTTTTAGGCCAATCCTCCTCATGCCTCCAAAGAAATGCAGGACCTTCCAGCCACCTGCTGCTGTTCAGGAAATCAGAGACTTTCATTCCTCTTGACACGTCGTCCGCTGGATTATCTTTGGAGCCAACATGCCTCCATTGTGATGGTTCAGATGCTTCTCTGATGGTTGAGATTCTGTTGACCACAAAGGTATGAAACCGTCTGTTCTCATTATTCAGGTATTTCAACACTGAAGTACTGTCCGTCCAAAAGACTGATTCTTCCACCAGAAATTCCAATTCTGCCTTCAGTAAGGAATCCACTTTGGCGGCAAGGACAGCTGCTGTTAGCTCCAGTCTGGGAATTGTTACAGTCTTCAGTGGAGTCACTCTGGCTTTACCAAGCAGAAGGGCAACATGGATCTCATTCTTCTGATTCAACATCCGGATGTATGTTACGGTTCCATATCCACTTTCACTAGCATCAGCAAAGTGATGTAGTTGAACATGATGTACTGTTCCAAATTCCACTGGCTTGATGCACCTTCTCACACTAAATGCAGTCAGCTGATCCAAGTCCTCCAACCATCTTTTCCATTGAGGCAAGATGTCCTTTGGAAGATCATCATCCCATCTGCAGCCTCTCCTACAGAGCTCTTGTTGCATCATCTTTGCAGGTAAGGTGACTGGTGCCAGAAAACCCAACGGGTCGTACACGGAGCTTGTAACTAACAGCATGCCTCGCCTGGTTAAGGACTGTTGTTTCATTTCCAATTTGAACTTGAATGAGTCAGTCTCCACACACCATTGTAGACCCAGAACTCTTTCCAGTGGAAGTTTATCTCTGTCCAGATTTATCTCCTTTAGGTCTTTGGCTCTTTGATCTTCTGATATGGCCTGCAATACCACACGGCTGTTGCTGATCCATTTCTCCAAGATGAATCCTCCTTTATGACACAAAGCAGTAAGATCTCTTATCATTCCTATAGCTTCTCCTTCTGTGGCTGAACTCTTCAAACAATCATCCACGTAAAAGTTTTGCTTGATTGATTTAACAGCCTCATCCAAACCTTCAGACTGGTTATCATCAGCATTTTTCCTCAGGGCATAGCTGGCACAACTAGGAGACGATGCAGCTCCAAACAGGTGCACAGTCATCCGATATTCCATGAGGTCCTGCGTGATATCCCCACATGACCACCAAAGAAAGCGAAGAAAATCTCTATCTTCCTCTGCAACTTATACTTGATGGAACATAGCTTGAATATCACCAACGAATGCCACAGGTTCTTTTCTGAAGCGAAGTAGGACTCCAAGTAATGAGCTGGTGAGATTGGGACCTGGCAACAGTTCATCGTTTAAGGATACACCTTGAAATGTGGCTCCACAATCGAACACCACACGGAGGGATCTTTTCCTTGGATGGTGAACGCCATGATGAGGGATGTACCACGTTTTTCCTTTCTTGCCATACAGTTGTTGCTGAGGCACTTGCTCTGCGTAGTCTTTATTGATGAGCAGGTTCATGTACTCGGCATACTCCTGGTGTAATAGTGGATTGTTAAGGAACCTTTTCTTCAAACCCTGGATCCTTTGCTTAGCCACTGCAAAATTATTAGGCAAAGAAACATTTTTGTTCTTGAAGGGCAATTTTAGACAATATCTTCCCTCCTGAAGTACTGCTGACTGCTCCATAATTTCCAAGAACTTGAGGTCTTCCCTGGACATTCCCTTTTCCTTTGTGGTCTTTTCATTGAATTCATGATTGTACTGCATGACCAGCATTTGTTCAAGTTTACACACAGAGATCCTATTCACCATAGCCAAGGGCAGCTCCGCCTCTGAAGCAACACTATTACCAGTCAGTGGGCCATTGACAACCCATCCAAGCACCGTCTGGATAGCATACGGACCATTTCCGCAACTATTAATGACCTCCCATGGTTCTAATAACTTTGGGGCGTTGGTACCAATCAACAAGTCGACGTTTGCTTTTATAATTGAAATATCAATTTTCGACAAATATGGCCATTTTTCCAGTTCTTCAGGTATAATCATGTTGTCAACGGTTACTGGCATTTTGGTCTGTGTCAGAACTTCGGGAAGAACATGAAAGTCATTGCTATTCAGACCGGAAATCTCCAACCCAGTCAACGAATAGGCTGGAACAACTATTTTTTGTCCCATTGTGCTCAACAGAAAATTGGTTTTCCTTCCTGCAACTTTAAGCTGCTTCATCAGATGTTCGGAGCAAAATGTGGCTGAACTTCCTGGGTCCAAAAAGGCATATGTCTTAACAATATGATTTCCCTTTGCACTTCTAATCTTCACAGGGAGGATGGATAACACACACCGGTCCTGACCGGCCCCTGTATGTCCACATGTTTTGGGTGAAGTTGGCAGGTTAGCTGTTCCCTGTGGTTCCCAAGCAGGCCGTCCTTTAAAATGAAGCACAGTGGGATGGGATTGGCCACATACTTTACATGTCAAGCGCCTGTCACACTCACGGCTCATGTGTCCCAGACATAGACATGCAAAACAAACCCCCTTGTCCCTCAGACACTGGATTTTTTCCTTGTGCTTCTTTTCCTTGAACTGCTTGCACTCCTCCAAAGAATGGCTGCTACCACAACAAAGGCATCCTGTCTTCTCTGCCTTTTCTTGGTTTGTTGCTGGCTCTTTTACTCTTTCAGACATGTCCAGAGATGTAACTGTGGTGGCCATCACGTTGCCCTTTAATCTATTTCTGGGTTGTGATTTAAAGCCTGTAAAAGTCCGCATCCCAGTACCACCAGGTGGCTCCAGTATCTCACCAAACAAAGGATCAGAAAGAATACTGACACGATGCTCGATAAACATGACCAAATTCATGAAGCAAGCTTGCCGATTAGTTGTCTCCATTATATCATGCGCTATGGTCCTCCATTGCTCCCTCATTTTGAATGGCAACTTTGATATAATAGCCCTCATGTTTATTGGCATATCCAATTCCTGCATGTACTGTAGCTCCTCCATCACATTGCAGCATCCCCTCAAGAATAAGGCATAGGCTTGGAGGGATTTCACATCCTCAGATTTTATTGTTTGCCAGGTTAGAGCCTTTTCCATATAAGCACTTGCAATTTTGTACTGGTTTCCAAAATGTTTTTGAAGAAGCTCCTTTGCCACACTATAGCCACGCTCCGGAGCCATGTGCTGGCAGCTACGGACCAATTCGCGTGGCTGTCCTCTGGTGAACTGCTCCAAATAGTACAGACAGTCTGGTTTTCCTGCCTTCTGCTCCACTCCTTGCTCAAAAGCCTTTATGAATCCTTTGTACTGAAGAGGGTCCCCATCAAACATTGGGATATCTCTTGGTGGCAGTGTCATTAAATGCTGCTGCTGCACGAGAGCTGCTGTTATTTCATTTTGTCTGTGCATAACAGTGAGTATATCTCCAGGCTGATTTGGACTGACTTGTTGATGGTTTGTAGGTTGAGCAGTTGTTGGACGTTGACCTTGCTGTGATGCTTCCCCCAAATTTTCCTGATGTGATTTATTATGGCTGAACTGATGCCTTGATATTGCTTTATTTATTTTCTCCGTTTCCTTTGGTCGCACATCCTTTGATCCTTGGATGAATGGTAATGACCATTTAGCTGAATCCGTTTGTTGCACCTTTTTTAATGCTTCAGGATGATATTCCTTTGCCATAGGATTCAACATCTTGTTGTATTCTGGTTCCCTTTTTTTCCTTTCCAAATAGGAATTCATGCAATTGGTGGGACCTTGAGAGGAACTCTCATTATCTGAAGCTTGTAATACAGCCAGCTTAGCTGTAGATGCAGCTATTTCAGCTTCCAAATCAAGCTGCTCCCTTTTCTTCTTCAGCTGCAGCTCCTGCTCATCTATAGCGTGCTTAGCTGCTAACGCTGCAGCACGAGCAACAAGTGCTGCCCTTTCTGCTGCAGCCTTCCTAACAGCAGAAGATGTGGTACTTGACCTGCCACTTTTTTGGCTTCCTTGACATGAGCGTTTACTAATGTTGGAAACGCTGTCCTCAGGTTTAATGTCATCAACAACCACACCCTCTTCATTTGCATTATGTTCATCACATGAAACCCATATTTTGGTATTAGCAATACACTCATTGACAGACAACATTTTTGCTTTAAACCATATATCATGTTTTTCACTTTCATCTGGTGGCAAAAGACCCAATAAAGAATTATGCATATGTTTCACATCATCACATAGTTCAATCAATTGCCCAAGAGCATTTTGCACCTGTGTTTTATCATGTTTCAACATTAAACCTTGTATTGATTTCCTTATGTTAGTTGCTTTGTTTAATTTGGCATTTCTACCAGATTGCAACCTCTCCAATTCATTGGCAAGCGCTTTTGCAGTTGGTTTAACCACGCGTTTTTTAGTCGGCGCTTCATCACCTTCAAACGCACCACCGAGTCTTTCATCAGTTTGTACATTAGTTCCGGTAACGTTAATATCCGACACCGCGTCGCGCGTCTCCATAATGAATTGTTACTCAAATCCTGGTTCAACGAAAAAAGAACCAACACCGTATCTTATAGTTTTGCCACGTCAGCAACCACTGCATTGGATTTATGCCCGATTTTGTGTGCACACATTTAAAAGGCCATAAAGTGTAGCGCTACAAACACGGTACCTTCAAAAGTTGGGCGCCTTGCTGTCATCCGGTGAAAGGTAATCCACTGATTCAATGATCCGCTGCTCCATGGTCCAGCTCATCATCAGCACCGTAATTCCAGCAGACATCCGCGTCAGATGCAAACATTCTCTTAATCCAATTCCAAACCGATCCAGCCGCTATCCTCGTCCTCCGTATTCTTTTGCGCCGTCCCAAACGCGCAAAATATTCCACAAAGTTCCAGCTGAGCAAGGTTTTTGACTAATGTTAAAGAAGCAAAGCCTTATACTTAGCTACTGAGAGAATTTGACCCCAATATGTAGGTTGACGCGCCTTGGCTTCATTGAATGTCCACTCGATTGTTAATTTGCAGGCTTTATTCCTGATCATGCACAGAAAATCAACAGGATACATTCGCGCCAGTACGGTCAAAAACCTTTTGCCCTTCCGGGCCAAAACCTCTGATGATCCCAGTGTCAGCTTCCCTTATATGCTTTACCTGTCCAGGTAAATATACAGCGCCCCCATGAGGTTAACAGTTGTCATTGACCAATTTGGCTCCTATACTTTTAATTCAACTTTTAACCAAAACATTTATTTATTCAGATTTTTAACCAAAACATTTATTTATTCTGGTTTTAAACAAAAATATCTGGTTATTTATATGTTTAACCAACATATCTATTTATTCAGATTTTAACCAACACTACTGTTCTGTGTAAAACCACCCGGCTTTACAGCTCACAAACAGCATGGGGGTAATGTCAGCTGGCAGGCTTAGCTTTGACTCCAACATTCTTAATCCAACTCTTCAGAACCATTAAACACATGTTCTTCTTGGCCAACGGCATATTAACACTCTTATACACAATATCAGGATACAAACAGAGCCAATGTAACTTGATAGCATTAAGTATATTTGAAATCAAAATGGCGCCTGCGGCTGGCCTGGCTTTGTCCCTTTTTTTTCCAGTCTGTTAACAAACAGGATTTTCAGACTGATTTGTGCATCCACCTTTTGTGGTTTTCCTTATCAGTACTTTACAGCCATTTTAGTATGCATTCGTTCAGTTACTAACCGGTAAAACACAGGGAAATGATCAGACAGACGACTGGCAACGTTTCTCAATGACTCGCTTCCGCCATATTGGAGAATGGGGCCTATGACCTTGTTATTTTGTCTCTCGAAGAGGAGCTCCCCAGCTGTGGTCTGGAAATGCAACTACAGCTGAAAGTTATTCAGTGTCACTTTTCCTCACATTTCTAATGAGATAACACATTATTGTTTCACATTTACATGCAGAGAAATTCGATTTTCTAATCACATTATCTGAGTGCCTATGTCCAGTTTCTCCAACTCCAGTTCTGTTCAACAACTAAGGCAATAATTCGATGTCCCCTTGCTGTATGTAGACACAGTGAGTAAGTCATAATGTTGGAGATCAGCTCTTGGTTTTGCAAGGTTTCTGTTTGATGTCTGCTTTATTAAAGGCAAAGTGCAGTGTTTTGCTGGAGCTTATTTCTACCATGCATTACATTCATGTACTCAACCAGACAAGTTTGCAGCAATTTGGAGTCGTTTGGGAGAAGTTTAAATCCACTAGCGATCAGTAAATATCCACATAATGGGAGTTGTTGGGGCAGCCAAATGTCAGTCTCTAACAGTGCATTCACACCAAAGCGTCAGAAACGTGCTGCATGCCCCTAGTTGAGCTTGAACGTTCTCCCCTCAGTGCGGCTGCAAAGCGAACTAGACGTGCTTCAAAATATGCCATTTTGATGCACATGAAGCCGGAAATACATAACTTGTCGGAGGACCCTTACAGGGACCGTCATAGCAGTCTGCTTCCTTCTCCCTCCTCCTCCTGACTAAAACTAAATCCACACAAATTGAATAATAACAGCCTAAAATTGCTCTGCTAAAAATCAGAGATTTCCTGATTCGTCACAGGAAGTGATTTTTGACCTGTTATGTCACATCTACCAATGCACTTCCTATTAAAAATATTTTCCCAATGTAAGCTTAAAAATGTAGAGCTTACTTGACCCAATAGGAAACGGATTATATCTTCTACTCTCTCACATCTGAGAAAAAAATGCATTTCTTAGAACCAATCACAGCGCAGAGTTCTGACGATCGATGCATCAAATAACAAATGTAATGCTGAAAACGGCAATAGGTCACTCAAGTGGTTGGACTTTATCTTTGCAATAGGAAACGGCCCATGTGAAGAAGCTTATCCAAACACAGAAAGGAAAGGAAAGGATTACGCAGCGTTAAGCACAGTAAGTAACCCTTTGAGTGCTGGGTCAAAACACACTTTAATGTTATTATACAACATGGTGGAAGCCGTGGAGCTTTGTTTGAGACAAGACAGTGGTGATTTTGGGAGTTTTTTAAAACAGATGGAAAAAGCAGATTTGGCAAAGATTGAACCTTTTTGGAGACCTTTACCTTTAGTTCATCATATATGATGTAAAATGCTCATTTTGTGGTTTATTGCTGTATTTTGTTGTGGTTAAAGGTAATAAATCAGACTTTAGACCCATACTGTTTTTAGGGTCGCCACACAATTCTAAAACTATTTTTTAAGTTTTAATTAGCGAACACACAATTTAATCTTTTCCACTGTATTAAAAATTATATAACTGGGCAACAATTGCACTTAGACATATTTTCACTGTTCTGTGATAATTTTCAGTGTTTTCTTTCCAAAGAGACCCCAGCCATATCTCTACTCCAAATGGTTCAAGAACAGCTTTAATTTATTTTGGGTATGCCTTTTAAAAATATTTTGGGCAGAAATTGCAGGAATGGTGAGGGGGTTATAGCGCTACAGTTAGCATAAATTAGACCACGCTGGTGCTTTAATAATGGGGCAAATTTACCAATCAAATCAGAGCTAGGTTTGTTAAAAATAATAAAGAAAACCTTTTTAGCAATTATTTTGGTTTTGATTGTGGTGATGATCATCAGCATAATTATAATAATTATGTTTCTGATCCAAGTTGCTCGATGATTTGTGGTTCTTGAATGGCTGTAAGGCAGAAACTGTTGGACTGCATGTGGATCCCCTGTTGCTTTTTGTTTATTGAGAACATGTTAAACTACCAAAATTATTTGTTATGTTTTTGACCATTGTGCCATAAATATACAGGTGTGTGCACATTAATTTGGAAATCGTAGTGCACAATGAAAAATATGGCTCCCCAAAAGCTTTGGGGTAACTTGAACTTTGCTGGACACAGAAGGAGTTAAATGACCCCCACCTTTAATTCAGGAAGACAACCATTACACCCACTGAGCAACAGTTGGGCCTTTTCTCCTTGGTTCTACAAAGTTGTAACCCAGTTGACTTAGGTCAAATACATGACACATTAAATACATTAAATGATACATTAAACTCTGCTTCTTCTTTCTTTAACACCACAGTTTTGAACCGCGCAGTGTTGTTCTGTCACATTAAAGTCCAATAAAGTCAGCTGAGGTCTGGTTGGACTGTGAGAAACTGTGAAAAAATTCATCAGAGATGAATGCATCCCATCACAAACTGGCTTTAAAAATGTGGTTATGAGTAATTCTTCGTCGCTTCTATGCTCAGATTATTTATTGGTCAACGCAGCTGTAAAAAAAGATCAAACAAACAAAAAATGTTTAAAAGTGTTCAGGATTCCCTCTTCTAGATTAAAGTGTCAACAGTTCTGTCTCTTTACTACACCAAATGATATTAAGCTGCAGAAAAGTTTCCTGTTTTCTCAATAAATGCTTCATGAAAGCACAACTCAGGTTGTTGAGTTAAAGAGCTCCCTGCAGGAATGGAAAACTCCCTGAAGATTTCGTTTAAACATCTCTGATCACAGCTGCTGCAGTCTTGTAGACCCATAACTTCTTGGAACACGGTTCATTTTCAATGTTGGAATATTGAGATATTAACAAAAGGAGAAATAAACTGAGAATGAGATAGAAGCAATTCCGTTTGTCACTTTATTCAAGAGTGTAATCTATCTTGAGGCCATGAGATACTATCTTGAGGCCACAAGTTACTATCTTGAGACCACCAGATACTATCTGGAGACCACGAGTTACTATCTTGAGGCCACAAGATAGTAACTTGTGGCCTCAAGATAGTAACCTATCTAGTAACTTACAAGTTACTATATTGTGGCCACAAGTTACTATCTTGAGGCCACAGTTTACTATCTTGAGGTCACAAGATAGTATCGTGAGGCCACAAGATAGTAACTTGTGGCCACAAGATAGTATCTGGTGGCCTCAAGATGTAAGTTACTAGATAAGTTACTATCTTGAGGCCACAAATTACTGTCTTGAGGCCACAAGTTACTATCTTGAGGCCAAAAGTTACTATTTTGAGGCCACCAGATACTATCTTGAGGCCACACGTTACTATCTTGAGGCCACAAGATAGTAACTTGTGGCCTCAAGATAGTAAATTATCTATTAACTTAAAAGTTACTATCTTGAGGCCACAAGTTACTATCTTGAGACCACAAGTTACTATGTTGAGGCAACAAGTTACTATCTTGAGGCCACAAGTTACTATTTTGAGGCCACCAGTTACTATTTTTAGGCCACCAGATACTATCTTGAGGCCACAAGTTACTATCTTGAGGCCACAAGTTACTATCTTATGGCCTCAAGATAGTAACTTATCTAGTCATTTACAAGTTACTATCTTGAGGCCACAAGTTACTATCTTGAGGCCACACGTTACTATCTTGAGGCCACACGTTACTATCTTGAGGCCAAAAGTTACTATCTCGTGGCCTCAAGATAGTAACTTGTGGACTCAAGATAGTAACTTATCTATTAAGTTAAAAGTTACTATCTTGAGGCCACAAGTTACTATCTTGAGACCACAAGTTACTATGTTGAGGCCACATGTTACTATTTTGAGGCCACCAGTTACTATTTTTAGGCCACCAGATACTATCTTGAGGCCACAAGATAGTACCTTGTCTAGTAGCTTACAAGTTACTATCTTGACGCCACAAGTTACTATGTTTTGGCCTCAAGATAGTAACTTATCTAATAACTTAGAAGTTACTATATTGTGGCCACAAGTTACTATCTTGAGGCCACAGTTTACTGTCTTGAGGCCACAAGTTACTATCTTGAGGCCATAAGTTACTATCTCGTGGCCTAAAGATAGTAACTTGTGGACTCAAGATAGTAACTTATCTATCAACTTAAAAGTTTCTATCTTGAGGCCACAAGTTACTATCTTGTGACGACAAGTTACCATGTTGAGGCCACAAGTTACTATCTTGAGGCCACAAGTTACTATCTTGAGGCCACAAGTTATTATCTTATGGCCTCAAGATAGTAACTTATCTAGTCACTTACAAGTTACTATGTTGAGGCCACAAATTACTGTCTTGAGGCCACAAGTTACTATCTTGAGGCCACAAGATAGTAACTTGTCTAGTAGCTTACAAGTTACTATCTTCAGGCCACAAGTTACTGTCTTGAGGCCACAAGTTACTATCTTGAGGCCACAAGTTAATATCTTGAGGCCACAAGTTACTATCTTGAGGGCGCAAGTTACTATTTTGAGGCCACCAGTTACTATTTTAGGCCACCAGATACTATCTTGAGGCCACAAGATAGTAACTTGTCTAGTAGCTTACAAGTTACTATCTTGATGCCACAAGTTACTATGTTGTGGCCTCATGATAGTAACTTATCTAGTAACTTACAAGTTACTGTCTTGGGGCCATGAGATACTATCTTGAGGCCACCAGATACTATCTTGAGGCCACAAGTTACTATCTTGAGGCCAGAAGATAGTAACGTGTGGCCTCAAGATAGTAACTTATCTATTAACTTACAAGTTACCATGTTGAGGCCACAAGTTACTATCTTGAGGCCATAAGTTACTATTTTGAGGCCACCAGTTACTATTTTTAGGCCACAAGTTACTATCTTGAGGCCACAAGTTACTTTCTTGAGGCCACAAGATAGGAACTTGTCTAGTAGCTTACAAGTTACTATCTTGAGGCCACAAGTTACTATCTTGAGGCCACAAGTTACTATTTTGAGGCCACAAGTTACTATCTTAAGGCTACAAGTTACTATCTTGAGGCCACAAGTTACTATTTTGAGGCCACCAGATACTATCTTGAGGCCACAAGTTACTATCTCATGGCCTTAAGATAGTAACTTATCTAGTAACTTACAAGTTACTATCTTGAGGCCACAACTTACAGTCTTGAGGCCACAAGTTACTATCTTGAGACCACAATATACTATCTTGAGGCCAGAAGTTACTATCTCATGGCCTTAAGATAGTAACTTATCTAGTAACTTACAAGTTACTATGTTGAGGCCACAAATTACTGTCTTGAGGCCACAAGTTACTATCTTGAGGCCACAAGATAGTAACTTGTCTAGTAGCTTACACGTTACTATCTTCAGGCCACAAGTTACTGTCTTGAGGCCACAAGTTACTATCTTGAGGCCACAAGTTACTATCTTGAGGCCACAAGTTACTATCTTGAGGCCACAAGATAGTAACTTGTCTAGTAGCTTACAAGTTACTATCTTGAGGCCACCAGATACTATCTGAGGCCTTAAGTTACTATCTTGAGGCCACAGGATAGTAACTTGTGGCCTCAAGATAGTAACTTATCTATTAACCTCCAAGTTACTATGTTGAGGCCACAAGTTACTTTCATGAGGCCACAAGTTACTATCTTAAGACCACAAGATACTATCTATAGGATCTCACCTAGTTGTTGATGAATATTTACTCTAGTCCCATATGGAAGCAGAAAATGTACATCTACAGAAGTAATTTCTCCTACCTCATTTTTCTGGCATTCTAGATAAAAAATGTAACACTGAACTACTCCATCTGGTGGTGATAAATCTCTGGGAACACATTGGTCAGAATGTTCCCTCTCAGTGTACTGGTGTGATGAAGATGAGCGTCTCCTCTCCAGATACTGAGGAAAAACCATGCTGTTTCCCTTCCTGTAGCAGCGTCAGAGACGGAGGAAGAGAGAGAGATCGGGTTTTTGTGGCTAGAATCAGATAAATGGCACTAATTGCTTCCCAGTGTCCCCTGTGTGTTTGTGTTGTTGTTCCGGATGATTAGTCCAATGAATCCAAATAATTGAGAACATGTAAACACGGTTCCACTGCAGCATAGTTCAAGGCTTCAAGACCTCAGAGGGTTTGTATTGTGTTGAAGACGTAGTGGGAGTTCGTAGCTTCTGCAGGTGCTCAGCATGCTTCATTCTTCTCTAACTCTGCTTGTATAACTGTTCATGGAGGATGTAGAGTTTATCACAGCATCAACACAAACACAACAGCAACTTATGCTCTCTTTAATGCTCAGCTGAAGCCTAGTTTTTGTTTCTCCATCAGCAAGTTTGTCCCTCCCAAGCTCATGTACAATGGAGCTGATTATTAAGGGCTTTATACGTAAGGAGGAGGATCTTAAACTCTATTCTGGATTTAACAGGGAGCCAATGGAGAGAAGCCAAAACAGGAGAAATGTGATCTCTCTTTTTAATATTCATCAGAACTCTTGAGGCAGCATTTTGGATCAACTGAAGGCTTTTAATTACATTTTGTGGACTTCCTGATAATAAGGAATTACAGTAGTCCAGCCTTGAAGTAACAAATGCATGGACTAGTTTCCCTGGGTCACTCCTGGACAGCATGTTTCTAATTTTAGCAATATCCCGGAAGTGAAATAAATAAATCTTAGAAACCTGTTTATTATGAGATTTAAATGTCATGTCTTGGTCAAAACGACACCAAGCTTCTTTACATTATTGCCAGAGGCCAAATTAATGCCATCCAGATGAAGTGATTGATTTAGCAGTTTCCTTTTTAAAGGTTCTGCTCCAAAGGCAACAACTTCTGTCTGTCTGAATTTAAAAGCAGAACGTTTAGAGTCATCCAGCTTGTAATGTGCCGAACATATCATTAAAGTCAAACTTGCTGCAGATTGGTGTATGAACTCCATATTTAGTCTCTAAGAGCTGCAATGTGATAGGAGAGTGTCTAAAAATCGATGGCAGCAGATTTAGCAGGGGATCACACTGTGTCTGCTCTGTATCCGATGTCCAGGGAGGAAGTACAGTTTTATTATATATATAAAGCAGTGCATCCTGCTTTACCACTGAAACACAAGGCAGATATGCAATGGTGAGATGGAGTAACCCTAATTTAGATGAACTCCTGCTTAATTTGTGGTAGGTGTTGTTGATCTATAAATCTGTAGATCTGAAACACAGAAAGGGTTTCACAGGTTTGCTCGGTTTCAGGTAAATAAACGGCAAACAATTTCATACATTTATCCAGGTGGATGATCTTTGTGTGATTTCAGCACCAAAAACAGGATGGGTTCACTATTACTTTACTACACCAATTTTATTGAGTATTTATATTCCTATTTGCTATAAAATTTAAATAAAATCAAAACCCGGCTGATAAAAGTATAATTCTGCGTTTCAAATTTTCCATTTTAAGTAGATTTTAATTTGATCTCATCAATGAAAACTGCTCCCTGTTTTTATCGGCATGAACTGCCTGAGCTGGCTGACTGGTATCTGAATTGGTTATTGAGGGTCGCCAAAAACTGCTCCGAGAGCCACAAATGGCCCCCGTGCCGCACTTTGGGCAAACCTGATTTATCACATCTGCTCACACTATAATCCAGCATCAGAAGCCTCACCACAAACGCTTCAAGGTTAGCTGGGAGTCTATTAGCTTGAACCTGGAGTTTATACATCCACAGATCAGTTAGCCAATCAATCAATCAATCAACTTTATTAGAATATTTGCATGCTGTAGGTGTACAAAGTGCTTCTCAGTGGGTTTTTCTGTGGACTCCCTCTCACTGATACTGAGGATCTGGAACAGATTCGGGTCTAACTCTGAGCTCTAGGGAAGTTTTGCTTCAGCATCTGGACTCTAAAACTGGACAGACAAACTGGTAAGTTCCCAGTAACCAGAAGAGGAACTTAACCTTTTAAGGTTTAAAACTCCTTAACTCCTTCTGACATATAAAGCCCTTAATAATCTAGCTCCATCATACATAAGAGACCTGATTGTTCCATATGTTCCTAACAGAGACCTTCGCTCTCAGACTGCAGGTTTACTGGTAGTTCCTAGGATTTCTAAAAGTAGAATGGGTGGCAGATCTTTCAGCTATCAGGCTCCCCTCCTATGGAACCGGCTCCCAGGGTTGGTTCGTGAAGCAGACAATTTGTCTATCTTTAAAACTAGGCTAAAAACTTTCCTCTTTGACAAAGCTTACAGTTAGAGATATGTTTATAGGTAGTTAGAGTCAGGTCAGACAGGTAGATAGGAAGAGACAGGTTAATGTTAGTAGTCAGGCAGAGTGTCAAAAGTTAGGAAGAGATAGGAAGAGGTAGAGTAGCTAGGTAGAGATAGATTAATGTAAGCCAGGTAAAGATCCGGAGCCGGTCGCGGCTTACCGCCGCGGAAGAAATGCGCCCCACAGGGGCCAGCCAGCGCCGGAGAGAGGTCCCTCAAGGGGATCCTCCCGCACAGTGCGGCCGCCCATTACCTGCCGGGTTGAATCCCCCGGGCAGACTGTGCGGACCCCACCCGTTTATCTCTTAAACGTTTCTCGCCCTCTTCAACTCTGTCCTCTCAGTTCTGTCTATTTTTCCTTAAGATAGTTGTCGACTATCGGTCTCGTGCCGGTATTTAGCCTTAGATGGAGTTTACCACCCACTTTGGGCTGCATTCTCAAACAACCCGACTCCGAGAAGACCCCGGCATGACGGGGGCCGTTACCGGCCCTACACCGTCCACGGGTCAGGAGGACTCAGACAGAGTGTTGGTAGCCAGGTCTCCTAGTAGCTAGGAGACAGGTTAATGTTAGTAGCTATGCTGCTTTAGGCTAGGCTGTTGGAGGACATTATTAGGGTCTGTTCCTACTTTCTCTCCTACTTCTCCCCAACTGCATGATGTGCTGTCAATTCAAGCACTAACCTGTTTTCTATTATAGTAGGTGCTCCGGATTAGCCCTGCTTGACGACCCTGACTAAGATGGCATTGCAGTGACGGAAAATTCTCCACGTCCTGCAACAAACTTGTGCATCGGTTCTGTTGCTCTTTCTGTGTCTCTGTTGTGTATTCTCCA
This sequence comes from Apricaphanius iberus, assembly GCA_028564705.1. Lineage (NCBI taxonomy): Eukaryota > Metazoa > Chordata > Actinopteri > Cyprinodontiformes > Aphaniidae > Apricaphanius > Apricaphanius iberus. The sequence continues at coordinate 407,715 of JAPXFQ010001994.1, forward strand.
AGCCACAGACGGTCGCGGCAGATAACCGCTTGTGCTGAGCCTGGTTCTGCCGGAGGTTTCTTCCTGTTAAAAGGGAGTTTTTCCTTCCCACTGTCGCTGCATGCTTGCTCAGTATGAGGGATTGCTGAGAATTCCACGACGCAATCTTCTGTGGTTCTGTAATTTCTACACTAAACATTGTATTGTAATAACTCTTTTTGTAAAGTGCCTTGAGATGACATCTGTTGTGAAATGGCGCTATATAAATAAACTGAATTGAATTGAAGGGGAAGACCTTCTACTCCCCTGATGTTTCTTCATTCTCAGAACCTGACAACTCAATGGATGACTTTAATAAAAAGCATAAATTTAAAACAAAGTTTGGCATTTCATATTTCACTCAGCATTGTCATCTGAGTTGATTATTAAGGTCTGCTTTCTTCTGCCACTGGTTGGTATGTTCGAAACAGGCAGTCGCTGCTGATATGTTCCCAGTTTCTTTGCTAATAAATGAATATGGCAGAGAAATTGTCTCAGAAAAGCAATTCCTCAGGCGTCACAACAATTTTTGCCCTCATATTTCACATCCATTGTAAAAGTAAAGGCAGAGCGGAAAGTGACTGCTTTTTCAGGGAGATACCGAGACCCCCACCTGGCTTTTATGTTGGGCTACAATAACCTTTCCTTTCCCCCCTAAGATTGATATATGCAGGAATCTCTCACCGCATTAAAAATCGCTGCTCTGAATGCTTATAGGGGAAGGAAGCAGTCGGATGGATGGAGAAGCTGCAGAGAACGGCTGCAAACGTTTTCATTATCTCAGAGTTCAGTTGCTTCTCATCCGTCTGTTTCACTCCCCAAGATGTGTCTGTGTTGGAGGTTAGGAGTACTTTGCATGAAGATTAAGTGTGTTCTGTGAGAGCTCTGCCCCTTAAGGAAGACGGATGGGCTGCTTTTATAGACACCTGACCTTTGGGCCAAGAATGAGAAATAGTTTGGTTTGAGCTGGGTAAAGATAGACTGTGAGGACTGCCGGCTCTCGGGGATCCAACAAAAGCTCAACATGAAACAAAAATTTAGACACAAAACTCCACTTACTGTCCAGATGCGTTGTTTGACACCTTTAATGTTTGGTTCCTCGTTTTTCACCGACTCACAAAGAGGCGGGATTAACTTTATGACAGCATTTTTTTCTGCTGTTGGGACTAATCAGTGCTGGAGCAAGATTTAAATGATCCATCCTCTAGTTTAATAAGTATGCAGTAGCCTATTAATTATCAGCAGCCAGCATTTTGGAGGTCACAGACAGTCGCACAACAGCGTGAGCGTAGAGACTCTCATTTCTCATGAAATCTGCCTTTTTAAAGAAACGGATGCTGGAAGTCACTGAGTGATCCAACCAGCTCTCAGCTCCTCACTGTTACAGGTAGAGGAAGTACCAGTCAGGATTCAATTCAGTTTAATTCAAATAAAATCACTTTTTCATCCTCAAGAGACGAGTAACGCTCAAAGTAAGACGCCCAGAAACATTAGAGACTAAACACTAAGAAAGGTGGAAACAGTGATTAGTAAAACCATAAATAATGTTGGTGATAAAGTCAAACTTTAAATACCCGTTAAAAAAGAAAACAGTTATTAAAAACATGTTTTAATCAATCTGACGGATCATCTTAGGGCCAGATTGACCAATTTTAACTCCTCACTGCCTATAATGTTTCAGTGGAGATAAAACGTCTTAATAAGTGCTGGTGAGATGGCAGGAAGTTCTGTGAAGTAAAAATGAGATCAGGACAAACCATTCAGTTGTTTCCTTTATTCCTTTAAACAGCTGGTGTTGTTGATGCAGGCCTGTTATTACTGTGAATTTGACAGTAGCATTACGCTGATATGAAGAGAGGACACGCTGGGGAGGTGATGTAAACCTCCATCCACCACTGTGCAGCAAGGACATAAAGAGAAACTAAGTTATGTAGCTTATTGTATTACAACCGATGACTGCAACATGGATGTGACTTAATCTCTAACCAAAGATAAACATTTCTAAACAAAAAGATCCACCAGCAAAACATTATTGAACAAAGCTTACATTTTTGAATGACTTCTCATTTTGACTTCTCTCGGGGATTTCTATTACTTCCAGCTTTGTTTTTTAACCATTCATTGCTCAGACCTTTGCTTTGTGTTGTTTTCAGAACCTTATTCAGGTTTTCTCTACATTTGATTTAGTCTTTCTGAGGGAAAAGATGCACCAAGGTCCTCATAACCATTATGTTTTTTCTCAATTGCTTAAACACTAAACCATATTGTCTAAACCAAATGCTCAGTTGCCTGAACCCACTGATTGAATCAATCACTCTTTTGGCAAAACCATACGTATTTTTCATCTGTTTATACAAAACTTGCCAACACATTTTCATTGTTATCCACCTGTGCTGCATAATGGTGTCAAAAGTCAAGCACAAGTGAAGCAGAGATGTCACCACTTGAACACAACAACTCCATGGATAGGAATCTGAGAGGAAGAGTTTGTGTGAGAGGAGGTTGAAGTGGTCGAGGTGGTCAGCGAAGACAAAGAACAGTAATATCTGCTGAAATCAGAGCTACTGTGATTGGCCATGTTCTTGTCCAAGGTTCTTGGGGACAGTTCAGTTGAAACTTCTAAACAAAATAACTCGCCCACCTCACCCCCATCCCCCTCATTCCCCAACACAAACTCATCAAACAAGTGGTAGAGATGTGATTCTAAGACCGGTGTAATGTGCTCCTTCCTCCTGGTCTTCATCAGGACACGAGCTGCTGAGTTTGTAGAAGCTGTAAACCTGAGGTAGTCTTTTTGGGAAGACCAGAAATCATTACAGTAATCGATTCTACTGGTGATAAAAACATGTATACTCTTCTCCTGACTGATACCTTTGACTAATATGAACCTTCTCAACATCTGTAACTTCTCTGTAAGCTGTGGCTTTAACTATCGGATTCACCTCCACTAGTTACCTTTGCTCTCATTTATACAGCTGCGTTCACACAGAAAAAAGTACAGTATAAAGCTTCATAAAACTGCATAAGCAATATGAGTGTTGAACTTGCCCCAATGTTAGATCTACCGACCCAATGGAAGTGTAAAATCCCTCCACCACCACCAAACCCCCTCTAGTTTCTCATAATTCTCATTTTACCTGCCTCTGGTTTTTGGGTTTACGCCTCAGGCAGAGGAACTTCAACCATCTACTGATCTGCAGTCAGCCTGAACACCTGGAGCCTTTCCTCTAACCAGGCTGCAGTAACTGTGTGCAGTAAGGTCCCACACCTCTAGAGGGACGTCTGAGTCTCGTGTCTTCAGCTGACCGTCTTAGACGCTGCTGCTCTCCCCTGGGCTCCAGGACTCCCACTCCCTGCTGACCTTCACTTGCTCTCAGACAACGCTCTGAGCCACTTAACCTCCTCCACGCCCAGCCAACCTCCGTCTGCATCACTCTTACTCCATCCTGTCCTGTTTGCCCTCTTGCTGAACCCCTGTTGTATGCCAGGGCTGGCATCTGTCTCTTTACCTACAAGCACAGCAAAATCATCATTCAGATGAAAAACGTGTGACATATCATCCTCCTGTGCAGCTAGATATGAATTTTCTACCTCAGCACTGTGACACAGCTGGGAACCAAATCACAGAAGACGATCGTCAAGTTTTCTTTAATTGGCAAAATAATAGAATCACCACCTAATGTTCCATCTGGATAAAGTCAGAAAATATCAGTTTCTGAATATAAGACTAAAACATAAAGAAAATCTTGATCTTCACTAAGGAAGCATAACATTATGACCATCTGCCAAGAAGTATGTTTGTCCTGCTTTCAATGCCAGAAGAGTCCGGTTCCACTGAGATAGCAATAAACTTTCAGGAAATGATTGACATTTCCAAAAAATACATAATTTAATCTTGTGTGTGACCCTGTCACACACAAAGACTTATCAGTGAAGCAGATTTTTTCCTTTTTTCCTTGCCTACTGATGGCACCACATGCCGTGTCTCCAATTACACACAAGTATCAAACATGAAGATCGGAGCACGCTTTCTATTAGATCTGATCCAGTTGTGTTCTGAGGGACGTTTTATTGTGTTCAGTTTAATATCGAACCATTTTTTCCCATTATTTCCAACAGGAACATCTCCACTGTCCCGACTGCATTTACTGCCTCTGTCACTTTCTCCCAGGCAGAGTTATTTTTTTATTGGTTTCCCCTGAGCTGATAGAACCAAACAGCAATGATCAGTATTAATTTATTTAATTTACTCAAAGAATTTAAGCATTTCCACAGAAGTTAATACCAGCAAATTAAATTATTGGCCACATTTTTTGTATCTGCTCTGCAGCAGAAATATAACAGCTGCATGCTGGGAGAATTAAGCAGAGAAACATCTGATGGGAAAAACTATCTGTGGTGAAATGAATTAGTATTAGCTGGTATTTTTTTTAAAGTCTGATCATCATGAATACTTTTTTATTGCCCCACCTATGTTTCACCTCCATCTTTGTGTCACTGAAATTCCTTTTTTTTTCTATCTTGGCCTTTATTTTTAGGAAGAACACAAAGAGTTAAGCTAGTGACAGATAATGCGGTCTTACCAAATATGGTTAATTGAGGGTTTTTCTGTATGTAAATGACTGTGAACCCTGGATACGCATAAGTGGGATTTATTGACACATGATTGCGGAGGAGCGTGCGTACGAGTGGCCAACGCCAAGGCCGCCTTAATGTACGGGCCAACAGGGGGAGTGGTCAGGGGCCTATGACGCTTAGGGTCCTATCATTTCAGGTAAAAAACAAACAAACATTGCTTTATGATGTATGAAGTGTGGCAAGCGGATTTAACATTTAATAGGTAGACTGGATATGTATTTCAGATATCTACAAATCAAATATTCCTAGGAGAAAATAACATTCTAGATATCCATAAATCAATTTGTCTTAGTATAAATGAACATTACAGATATCCAAAAGGTAATTCTTCCTAGAACAAATTACGTCACATTTCCCATTTACATGTGTGGGGTTTCAGGCGGCTCCTATCACAAATACATTATTCCTATCCAGAATTATCATTGTACATAGGACCAACTGAATTGTTACTAGGACAAATTCTAATTTTAGATAGCTTGAATTAAATTGTTACCTGTACAAACTCTACAGTTGAACGTTTTTAGACTTTTCAGGCGGCTGTAGTACTTCCGGTGCAAAGTAGTGTTAGCATTAGCTATAGTGTTTTTAACCCGATCAATGCAGGACCTGCAGAGGAAAACCATGAGCAACAATATCGGATTATCCTGGTCACATAAACGCCAGCATCACTAAAAGGTTTTATAAATGTTCAGCTACAGATGAGAAGGTAAGTTAAGCCTCTGTTGCGAGCTACCGAATGATGATATGCTAAATGTTTATTAAGCAAAGTTAGCACAGTGATAGATTACGGTATGATTATTTGTGCATCTGAAATAAAACACCCAAACTTCTATGTAAATCTCAGCTTTAAACAGAAGAGGTCACGGCTAAGTCTGAGTCCATTAGGAAAAGCCAGAAACCTTCGGATGTTCCTGTTTTTGGAAATGAAGTTTCTGTGGGTAATATTATTGCAGTGAATTTGATAGAGATATATGCTATTATTACACTATATGTATCATATGGTACCAGAGATATTATGAAATAACATAATACTGTACTGTATATACTCTATCTACACATACTGTAGAAAGATAGATGGATGGATAGATGGATGGATGGATGGATGGATGGATGGATGGATGAACGTTGACAGATATTGTGAGGTTTGCCACCATGGATCAGACTTCCCGTCCAGCCCATCCCATAGATGTTAGATTTGACTGAAATTTGATGGATTTGGAAGCCAAGTCACCTCCACCAATCATTCCTGAACAAATTCTCCTTCATCCTTCTGAAACATGCTCTGTCCTTGGCCCACTTTCTCAGACGTCGACCTCTGCAGGCGAGGAACATCCCATAAGAGCTGCTGCTTTGGAGAGGCTCTGACCCAGGCGTTTATCCATCAGAGTTTATCCCTGTTTGTCAGACTCTCTTCATTCCCTCTGCTGGCCTTTTTTCCGCTTTTAACTTTAATATTGTGAACAAAATGTTTGCAGATAGCAAAGGACATCTGGATCATCTCTGGCCCACTTGCATCCTCCACGTCTGACCCACATACAGTGTGGTATGAGTTTCTGGGTTGATAAATTCAGAAGACTTTTACCATAGGAGCCAACTATTTGAGGAGAAACACTCAGTGTTTCTGCTGGCACCGTGTTTTGTTTAGTGTTTAATGGATCAGTAAATAAGTACAAAATATTAATATATCAAATCAAATCAAACTTTATTTATAAAGCGCTTTTCAAACTACAAAGCTTCTCAAAGTGATTTACAGATTAAGATGACACCACATACCCCCTTCCCAAAATCCAAAATAAAAACATCATCACAACTAAAAAAATAAACTAAACTAAAAATAAACAGTAGATAATGCGATAGCATTTTAAATTATCAAGTGTAAAACAATGGTAAGATATGATCAATTAAAAATGTAAAGCAGATAAACAATATAATAAATAATAATCTGTGAAAAACTAAACTAAGAATTCGATCAAATAAAACATGCAGAACGATAAAACAGATATAATAATCAATAATAATCAGTTAAAAGCTCGGTTAAAAAGGTGAATCTTAAAAACATGAACGTTCTCTGCGGCCCTGAGATCCTCTATCAGCCTGTTCCAGAGGTGAGGGACATAATAATGGAAAGACGCCTCATCATGAGTCTGTGTCCTGACTTTGGGGATGATAAGGAGACGGCTGCTAGAGGAGCGCAGAGACCGCGAGGGTTCATACGGTAAAAGCATTTCTGACAGATAAGAAGGTCCAAGACCATTAAGACACTTAAAAACCATTAAAAGAACCTTAAAATGGATCCTAAAACATACGGGGAGCCAATGCAGTGATTCTAAGACCGGTGTAATGTGCTCCTTCCTCCTGGTCTTCATCAGGACACGAGCTGCTGAGTTTGTAGAAGCTGTAAACCTGAGGTAGTCTTTTTGGGAAGACCAGAAATCATTACAGTAATCGATTCTACTGGTGATAAAATCTGCATTAGTGTCTCTGTATTGGTCAGAGAGAGAAAGGGGCGGAGTCTGGTGATGTTCTTTAGGTGATAAAAACCTATTTTAGTCATATTTTTAATGTTTGGAATAAAAGTCAGCTCAGAGTCAAAGATCACACCCAGATTCTTCACTTGTAAAGAAGGATTAAAAGACAATGATTGTAGTTTTGGTAAAAATGGATAAATCCCACCATATTCTACAACCAGACAGTCTTGGTTTTAGATCATTTTTAAATATTTTTTTCTTTGCTACAGAAGTTGACAGACAGATTCACAGAGACACTAGATGACAACAGGATGATGTAAATAAATATCCATTATTGAATTTATAGTTTTCAACTTCTGTGATAGACATATATATGATCAAATGTTACTGTTGGTGTTATACAGTATTAATTTGTCCTGAAATGTAACTTTTATCCTGTAGTTAATGTTGGACCACGAAGTGAAATGGCTCGTTTCTCTATTAACCCGCCTCCTGCACACCCCCGCTCTGCTGCAGAGCCGGGAGCAGATCACACGGAAACAAACAGGCTGAGCTTCATCACAAACAGAATTCTGCCAAAGAATTTGAAAAGCACAGAGTACCACAATGAAACCCTATTCTATTAAGAGCTCAGACATTTGGTTTATTTATTCATTTATTTTTGTTGTTGTATAAAAAATGAAGTCAATAAAGCCTATTCCATTTGCTAAATCTCCAGGCTTTAGACAGAGCCCAAACCAACACAGCTGCATCCACCAAGCAAATCTTTCCAGCCCAGTATAAAAAAAGTCGTGGGTGTCGTTTGCACCCGTTTACTGAACATTCTGAGATGCTACAGATCAATTAATTAACCACACAATGCTGTTATAAGATCACATAAGCAGCTTGATAAATGGCTAACCCACATTAGCATTAGCATGTAGCTACTTACTTCGCTGTCCATCAGGTGTCTTTATTCTTTGATCCAGCTGCTGTTCTTTAGGAATGTAGAATAAAATCCTGTAATGCAGCCAAACGGGCGTTTTCGCAGAGAAGGTAAAAAAAAATCCAACAATAAAAGTGTTTTAAGCTGCCAAAAACCGAAGCAGCTATGAGCTTTGAGAATGAGGAGGGTGTGTTTGGAACTCTATCACAGGTAAGCCGTTCTGCCTGCAGGGGGCGGTGCAGACACCTCTAACACTCAACTTTCAACCAGTGATGTCACTAGTTGAACACTCAGTCATTTTCTAGGAGAGGGAGGGGCAGCTGCTCAGAGAGCAGGATTCAGGAGGATTACTCAGACATGCGTGAATTAAGGCAAAAAACCTCTCTGGTGGGTTTTTATGAGGAAATTCCATTACCAGATGGTTGACAACTCCAAAAACTTGATTTTGCAGGATATAGGCCCTATAAACTCCATAACTACATTTTTTCCAGTGTTCTGTAATGATGTTGCTGATAGCTGGGCTATTGCTGTTATAAGGATGTTATGTCATGCTTGCTCAGTGTGAGGGATTGCTGAGAATTACACGACGCAATCTTCTGTGCTTCTCTAATTCCTAGATTAAACATTGTATTGTAATAACTCTTCTTGTAAAGTGCCTTGAGATGACATCTGTTGTGAAACGGCGCTATATAAATAAACTGAATTGAATTAAGTACCTTAAGTCTAAACCATGCAACGCTTTTAAAAGACAGTTAAAACATTATGAAATGGTTTTATTCCTGATGTATTCAGTAGTAATATCAGCATGTCGGTCTGATCCTCTATAATGACAACAAGCGTGTGAAGAGGTTCAGGATAACCCCGAGTATCTGAACAAGTGTTTAATATGATCAGAGTTAGCAAGATCAAGGTCTGATTCTGCATCAATTAAACTCAGAGAAACTGTTCACAAAAGAAAAATCAAGTCAGAATATCACCGAAATGTATTTCAGGAACTTCAGAATAATCCAAGAAACTTTAGAAAATGGCTCAACCGTCATCTGGTCCCAGTTCTGTCAAACCTGCCTGAAAATATATCAGTTCATTCAGAAAGCAGCTGATTTCAACCTGGAGTCAGCTGATCACATCGTTAAGCATCCAAACTAAAACTATTCCTGGAAAATGAGAAACTGCTTCTGAGATGCCTTTCCCAAAAAATGGAGATCCAAATTCTCAGTTTATACCAAAAACTCGGGTCCAATGACAATGTTAGAAAGGAAATCGGGCAGCAGAGCTGGAGTCACAGTAGAATACGAGACACTGGATGGTACTTGGAGCAGGGCTGTCCGAGCACGTTGCCCTTGGAATCATTTTGTGTGGCCCTGGAGAAAAAGTGTAGAAAAGGAGCTGATGCAACAATTCATTTATATTTTAAGTTTGCTCATATTTCATTATAGTACGTATGCCAACAAGCTTCAAGTGACTTTTAGCTCCAAAACAGACTCAAGTATAGGCATTTATTAGAAGTGGCTGAAAGTAGTTTTAGGCTTGGAAACTGTCACTATCCTCCTGAGAGAAAAAAAAGGGAAAATGTTTTCCATCATGTTTTTTTTTAATTTGATTTCAAAGAACTTACCATTTAATTGTTTTAATCCTTATATAATGTTACAGTTTGTCCAGTGAAAAGGGACAACATGATTCCTGTCTAAATACAACGGAATAATTTAAAGTAAAAAATTTAAAGCATCTGATGACATTAACGCCTTGAATACTTTCAATTTGATCCAGAACAGAATTTTCCATGAGCTTTTTCTTTATCCCACGAAGGATGAGCGACTTTCCTGTCGGTCCCTTCATCAGATTCTTCACCATCTCCTCCTATCACAGCCCAATACTCATCCTAATCATTTTCCTCTTCTGATAGATCCAAATCTGAGCCTCCCTCGTCTCCCTCACATAGAAACTTTTCTGCTCCGTCTGTTTCTCCGACAGTCAACGATGAAGTCATTCAGTTTAATAAAACCGTCCTGGTGTCCTCCATAACAGACAATAATAAACAGTGTTGGGAGTAATGCATTACAAAAGTAATGAGTTACAGGAATAGATTACTTTTTTCAGCAACTGAGTAATGTAATGCATTACTTACAAAATATACAGCAATATATTACTAGTTACAATGTCCGTAACTCAAGTTACAAATGCATTTTAAATCGTTTCTGGCCAACTAATGCAACAGACCAAATCAAGTTGGATAACATAGAAGAAGATCCACTTCCTGTTGTTTAAAACCAAAACATCAGAGAATCAGGACGGCTGAGGAAAAGATGGACTGTATATTTAAACAGCGGCATCATTCACACTGTTTTCCTAACCATCTGTTGTAAGACTTCAGACATCAGAGTCTCATCTTTGTCAACCATGTTTGTGATGAACACTTTCAGCTTTCACTTTGATTAGATTTAACAAACATTAGCATGAAACAGAAGGAATGCAAAGGAACTAGAGACTTAATTTTAATAAAATAGTGTTAAAAATACAGTATTTGTGGTGTGACGCTTGTGTCAAATGTACATTGATAAGTTATGGTGCTTAGAAGTCGTGTTAGATATTTAAAATACTTAGCCAAAAGTAACTTAAAGTAGTGTAACTCAGTTACATTTTTAAGGCAGTAATATGTAATGCAAACATATTACATTTTTGACATTGAAACTGTTAATGTGAAATATATTACAGTTTCTTTGTAACTTGCCCAACACTGATAATAAAAGCATTGTTATTTCAAAAGATAAATCATTAATCTGTTTTTGGAAGAAAACAAATATCTATTACATGTTAATTAACTAAAATATATATAATTTTCATGGTAAAACAGGAAAAGCTGAAGATTATTTGGTTTATCGGAGCCAGACATTCTGATTGAGGAAAAAAATGGACTTCCCAACATGGAAACCAATCAAATGTAACGTAACTGGAAAGCCTGTAAAAAGGACTGCAGTGTTAAATGGGATAACCCAAAATAGAGGTGGACAGAATGTCCACTCCAATGGACATGAAGGAATTTATTGGGTCTCAGGAGGCTTTAATTTTCTTCTATTAAGCTAAACTTCCTGAGAACCATTCCAGACCTAAAATAACGGATTATTTTCTACTTTGGAAAAAGAGAATGCAGCTCTAACCTAACACAACTAATGGATTTAAGTGAATCATATTTAATTTATTTACATCAACAACTTGATACATTTAAGAAAGTAACTTGGATAAACTTATTTTACGTAAATGTATTTAAGTTGGATTCCCTGTTCTCTTCATTCACTGCTGAGCAGGTAAAAACAATATTAGAGTAAAATTAATCTTGCTTTCTTAATTGGAGGCGAATAAAAATAAATGAATCTGATGTCATCATTTGGTTTCATGCAGACATGATGCTTCAGGCTAAATGTAAACTCAGGTGTTCCGGAAGCCCCTCAGGCTACTTCCTGTTCACCTGCATTAATTAGAAGGAGTGAGGAAAGAAGATGAAGCGGCGCCGATAACCTCCGTGATCCGAACCGAAACTCTGATTCTTTCTCTGATTCTCTCTCTCTCTCTCTGATTCTCTTTCTGACTCTCTCTCTCTGATTCTCTCTCTCTCTCTCTAATTCTCTCTCTCTGATTCTCTCTCTCTCTGATTCTCTCTCTAATTCTCTCTCTCTCTCTCTCTCTGATTCTCTCTCTCTGATTCTCTCTCTCTCTCTCTCTTTCTGATTCTCTCTCTCTCTCTCTCTCTCTCTCTCCACACCTCACCCCCCCCCACCCCTCTCTATCTCTCCCATAAACCCATTGGTCCATCTCTCTCCTCCTCATCCAGCTCTCTGCCGATCAGGCTGCAGCTCCATCCATCTTTCCATCTTTCTATCTTTCTATCTGTAGGAAGTTGCAGGCTGCTCTCTCTCCCCCTGCCCCCCCCCCCTCCACCACCCCCCGGACAGAGGAATTATGAGCAGAGCTGACCCAGCCTCTAACAACCTGTCTTGAATCATTCTTCGTTTCCTCCCCGAACCGAACCGAACCGAGCATGGAGACCGGACTCTGCATCCTCCTGACTTTCCTCTTCCAGCAGGTAGGACAGCTGGACTTTATGCATGTGTGTGTGAGTCCCCTCTGAATGTCTCTTCTTTGGACATCGCTGCTGCGGTTCGTTAAGTTCGGCCAGTCTTCCAGGAACAGACAGACCGTCCCTCTGCGGTCCATCGGTACCGAACCAGAGCCCGCTGTCGGCTCTGCCACCGAGTTTGGGGTGAAGAGGGTCGGCTTTAACGAGCCGCAGCGCTCCGCTCACTTTCCGGGAAGCTTCCCACATTTAGAGGCATAGAGACGGACAGGAGAGGACAAGAGACCCGGGGAAGGAGCGCAGCCTGTCCCCGGTGTCTGTGTGCGAATCACGGCTCCGGCTCTTGTTTCCAGCCGCATCTACATTCCGCTCAGCCTCCAACTTCAGCGGATCTTTGGTTCTGTGTGGTTCTGTGTGTGTGAAGCACAGAGGAGGGAGGGAGGGAGGCTGCTGCTCTCTGCTCCGTTATTTGGCTTCTCTCCGTCTCTCTGGAGCTATTTAATGGAAGCAGCTGATGGATCCTGTTGAATCGGACTCTAAAGTTGGCTGACGCTTCGGTCAGAGCAGCTGGTCGGGCATCAGGTGTTTGGAGCCCCGTTAGTGGCGTTTTCCCACAGCTTGGTCTCATTTTAGCTGGATTCATCTCATCTGTTCCATCCATCCATCCATCCATCCATCCATCCATCCATCCATCCATCCATCCATCCATCCATCCATCCATCTATCTATCTATCTATCTATCTATCTATCTATCTATCTATCTATCTATCTATCTATCTATCTATCTATCTATCTATCTATCTATCTATCATCTTTTTTATTTGATAATATCTCTGGACTGGCTGCTCCTGAGGATCCTACACTCTAGATTCCCACCACATAAGTCCCCCTATCTGAACAGGAAGGTACCCCTGGTCCATTCTGCCGCCTGCTAACTGTTTTCTGTTGGCATCAGGCTGTGAAAGTTGAAGCAGCAGCTCATTTTGAAGGGACCTACTTGTTTCTTGTAAATGCATCCACAGTCATAGAGCCCCTGGAGCGTGGCAGACAAACAGCTCGTTTAGTAAACTCTGTATTGTTGCTCTCCTCCTCTTCCTCTTCCTCCCTCTCGTCCCGTCGTTGATCCGATAGCGTGGAGAGACGGCAGACAGCACAGCTCATTTGGTGTTTCTCGTTGGACCTGTGTAGGATTGGTGCACACTTCCTGTTGTGTGTTATTCACTTTTAACTGGATAAGCATTTGGTTGTTGTCCAGTCCTGTGATCCACTGCAATCATGATTCAGGCTAATAGCGCCTCTGAAGAAATGATTTAGCTCCCTGTCTTATTGATTGGAACTTGGCCTCTTCTGCTCACATGCTTGCATGAACTCATTGCACACACACGTATCCTGCGAGCACGCTTTCTATTAAGCAGATTCAGAAACAGAGAGAGGGAAACTAGTTAAGTGTCTGATGAAGCAGGTTAGTTTGAATGAAAATGAACCAAATCTGTCTCTGAAACAGTCTAAACAGGCAGCTGGTGTCACTTCCTCCTGGTTTGCTCATGTCTTAGGAAGTCTGCTGTTTATATGTTTTTAATTCTGAATGATAAAATATGTGAATCATGATTCAAACAGAAATGCATCTTAGCAGATTGTTATTTCCAGCTCTATAGTGCACATTTCCATGCAGCATGCATCCAGATTTATTCTACTTGACTCATGGTGCAGACTTAAATTGCAAATGTGTCGTCTCTCCTTGTAGAATCACAGGAACATGTGTGCCATATTTTGTGTGGGCTCAAAGGAGGTTTTCTCTCTTAAAGACGCCTTGGTAGCGAGTTTCTCCACAACAGGATCCCTTCCTGTGTTGGGAAAACACTGTCAAGTCTCCATCTCCAACCGTGGCTTTTATCTTAGTATCAGCTACACTTGTGTTGCATGGTTGCAACCATCGTGCATCTAGGGATTAACTATGATCCCATCTGTTATAACAGAAAACGACAGTCCACTTCCTCCTCTTACGTCCTGTTAGGAGAAAACGGAATCCACAGAATGTCATCAGAGTCGGGGGGAGATGCTGCTGGTTGCTGAACAACCGTGGGAATCGTTTTACTGCTAAATGCTGGTTAATCGGCGGCTCTGAATGAATGACTAAAACAACTGATGTTCAACTAAATTAACAGAATATAATATTATAGGAAACAGAAACATTAATTAAGACTCAGAAGTGGAAAGGTATAAAAATAAATGTAAGAGTACGGATGCAATAATAGAACTTTTGGCAAACTGATACGATACAGAAAGTTGGATGTGAAGTACTTGCAGATACCGAGTACCAATGCCAATACTTCTACCACACAAAAAAATGCCATGAAGTAGATTTTATTTTCTTCCCTGCTTGTTGCATTAAATGATGATGAAATAGTGATAAAAATTACCACAAAACTAACATTTTAGGTGAAAAATGAAAATGTTCTGTTAAAATATTGCAGAATTTCTGCATTTTAAGATCGGTTCATAGTATTGGTTGACTAACCAATACTTATACGAGTACATTAGAATGGTAATGACCCAATACCAATATCGGTTTATCCCGCTCTAAAAGTTAAAAATAATATGTAGATTCTGGACAGTAGTCATTAAAACTAAAACTAAAGTGGGTGATCCAAACTGGAACGTGCAGCAGAGCAAGAATATATAAAGAAGTATTCAGAGAGAAAACAGAATAAACATGTCACCTCTTACATGGAACATTTTGTTGCTATGTACAGTAAGTATTCACAGCCCTATTTTTTCTAGATGCACCCATAGGATCATGGTTAGTAGATGGAGAGCATCCTGCGTGTATTCCCAGGCACAATGTGGTAACACACCGCTCCACTTACCTCTCTGCCACCATGCCAGAGCCAAATGGGCGCCCCCTCCTTCATTATGCATCCCCTGCTTTCCAAACGGAGACCAAACTGCAGCCGGTGGTTCAGAAAAAGCTCAGCACAGCTGGGAGCTGCAGCTGCAAAGTTTTCTCTTCCTCCATCTCCTTGTTTTTATACTTTTCTTTCTGATGCATATTGATATTAAATCAGCTTCTCTGTGTTTTCTGCTATGGAATCGATTGCTTACCTGAAGTAATATGATTTTGCTTCGTCTTTGACGGCATTCAGTCTCTGCACTCTCTCGGAGGAGGACTGATTTCTGGCTCCTGGGCGCGTCAGTCAGGATATAGACTGTTCTGGACATTTATGGGAGCAGAGACCAGCAGGCTGATAAAGTTTGTGCTGAAGCCGCTGGTGGTGCAGAGGGAGGGAGGGATGGAGCCGTGGATGGGGAAGCAGGAGGTCACGCCTTGTAGGAAGACACAAAGTGTTCCTCCTGTTCCTCATAGAGAAACTGACCATCTATAAACACATAGACAAACATATTTCACATGCTCGCTTTTATTTCCTCTCTTACTCTCCAGTCCTTCTCAGATCTGAAGCTGGTTCTTTGACGTCCATCTTTAAAAAAAAGGAAGACGCGACGACTCCATTTATATCAGAGCGATCCGTTACTGAGGGTTACAGCAACAGGTGGATTAGGGGCAAACAATCACACACATTCAGACACAAAGCTCCTTTCATGTCTTTGTGGAATCGTCTCTAATGGCACATATTAGCAGATATATTTGTCACTCATTAGGAGCTTCCACGTCAGCGTCCTTTGCAGAGGATAATGAGGGAATATGCAGCTCTTCCTTGTGCTCTCCTCCTCGCGGGGCTTGCAGATGGAGCCTGTCATGTCCATCTCTGGTTACAATCAATTATCCTCTCTAAAGCAGACCCCCCCGCTCACCTCCATGTTTTTTTTTCTTTCTTCATTTAAGGAAGTGTCTGCATGCCAGTGTCCTTTCAGACCCGCCGTCCTCTTCCAGTCTAGTTGGGGAGACAGAGACACTCTGACAAGCTCCAAAGTGTAATGATGACACTGATGGGGTTTGTCAGTCATCAATGAAGGATTGTTTCCAGCTTCATTCAGTGCTCCTCTCCGGGTTTGAGCTTCAAACGACGCAGCGTCTCCCAAATGTTCGGCTGGGTCACCATGACTCCAACAATCAGCCAGGAATAAAAAGTCTTTCTGGAGCCACCATCACATTTTCTCCTTTTTTTTTGGACTCTACTGTTATTGACAGAAACATCTAAAAGCTTCCAGTAAATAAAAGCGCTCAGTGTAAGTGTGCATACCTACCTGACCAGAGAACACACACTGTCGTTCACAACTTTTCACTGTGTCTTTAGTGGTGATGGGAGAGAATGAAAGTGTTTTTTTTTATTTGTCTGCGTGCTCCTGTGTGACTCTGCTGCAGTGTAACGGGTCTGGAAGGTCAAACGCTATCTAAACTCCACTGAACGAGGCTGTGACCTTTGAAGGAAAAAGTCTTCTTCAATCTGTTTTTCCCTGAACGCTGCTGCTGCTCTCCTCTCCAGGGGAGGAGAGGGAAGATGAGGTGCGAAGCTACTGAGAGCTTTAATTAAAGTAAATATGTCCCCTTCGCGCTCCATTAGAATCTGCCTGCATTTAATAGAAGTGCTCTAATTATGCAAAACACTGATGGACAAAGTGTGTTTTAATCATGAAATCTGCCAGGAACTGCAGAGAGAGTCTCTGTCCTCAGAGAGCAGATTAATGGCTGATTTGGGAGTGAAAAGACAAACAGACCTGATCAGAAAGTCCATCAGCAGACATGTGTGAAGGACACAGCGTTGCAGGGTGATGGTGGCCCTCCTCTTCATCACACTCTCACCTCGGTTCGCTCTGCAGCGCAGCAGATAAACAAGCTCACAGAGGAGGATGCTTAAACTACGCAGGAAGGCACAAAATGAATCTAAAGCCAGATATTTCACCAAATCCTCCCAAGGTCTCCTCTTCATCACCCGCCATGAGCAGGACTTTCCCTCTGTGCTCTACGGCGTTCAGTTAGACAGAACTATCTACTGCAGACATCAGCATGGTTCACGTTTGTCTGTTTCCACATTGCATGAACAAAATGACCAACTGGACTAAGTTCAGCTTCTACAGGCTCTATTTCTGCAACCTGCTCAGACTGCAGCTGTAATGGAGGACGGATGAAAGGTCATTGAAATCCCAGGTTACTTTAATTTGCGATCGGTTGGATTTTAGGATAAAGAAGCCCGAACAAAGGACCTCAGAGACGCTCTGAACTCCCAGGGGAATAGAGCTAGTGATTGATAACCAAACATGGTGAAATGAAGGAGTTTAGTGGCAGATAATTCCTTATTTAGAGGCTGATCTTTGGCTGCCCCATTAACTCCCATTATATGGATCTAAACGTCTGCTGAAGGACTCCAAGTGGCTCCAAACTGGTCTGTATGAGTAAATGAATGTAATTCATGCTAGAAATAAAGTCCAGGGTAAAAAACAAACAAACTTCCCCTTCAATGGTTCTGCTTGGTTGCTTTATTTTGTGTAGGACTGTATTTTCTGAGTAAACCTTTTGCTCTCTCTTCCCTTCCACACACCAGTTTGTGCTCGGAAGGACTGAGGCACGACTTTCTCTCTGGAGCACAATTAGTCTAATTCCTCTTTATTTCCATAAAGTGTGTGAATTCTTCTCTCTCACAGTGGGAGTATTGGTATAGAAAGGCTGGTAGAGCAACGTCCTTCGCTCTGTGACGGTAGGAGTCGATGATACTCTGAGCTGCATCAGCCTCTCAGTAAACAGCGCTCAGCTGTTGAGTTTGGCTAATAGACGCGTTGCAGAATATTCTTGACTGATGAATGACAGTCACTCACTGTAGTCAGTGAATGGGCAGCTTTCTATCAATGAGTGAGCTGCTAATGATTTCGGTCTTCATCTGTTTTCCGTGACGGTGTTGGTAGGAAAGGTTCATCCCGGAGCGTTTGCAGGTTGAGAACCAGACGCTGACCCATATTCACTGCTTTTATCTGCCTCTGTGAAGGTGAAGCTTCTTCTAATTCTCCCCCTCATATCAATTGCTCTTCTTAAGATAAATGGAGCAGTGGGGAAGAAAACGAACAATATTAACAGTTATCTGGTGAGCTCAGTAAATACCTCGAGGCAGGAGTGGATTTTAAGCTGACCGAGCCCCACTTAGGCTATAAACAGAAATGTAGATGGGAATATAATAGTGCCGGAGTGTTTTCACACCTCATGTTTTTTTCATTTTTTCCCCCAAAGATTATATTGGAGTTTTAATAATGCTTGGAAATCTCTGCATCTTGACTGTCAGCCTTTATCTGCTGAGATAAATGACCCACTGTGTGCTTATCTTAGCCATCTCTATGAAGAACAGCCAGAACTTCTGGAAATGAGCTGAAAGTGGCTCAGGTAACCTTTAATTCATCTGTTTTCTCCACACCTGATAAAGCTGGTCGTCATTGGATGTCACGCTGGATTGTTCATATGAATATTCATGTATATGTTTGGCCCTCAGCCTGCATTCTGTTACTCATGGTTCTGGGGTTGGGCCGCTCCACCGGGTCCATGTGTCAGAGCTAAAAGAACCCAAACATTAAGCTGATTCTGGTGCCTTGGAAGCACTGCAATGGACTTCATGGTTCTTATTTATCAATATTAAGTAGGACTGTATGGATTCATATGTTTCAGTACCAAATGGATCAACATGTTGAGCAACGTTTCCACAGGGAAACTTTAAAAAGTGACACAAAAACAAACATGAAAAGGACTCCCAGCTATCAGTAAACTCTGCGATTAGGGAACATGAATGGTTTCTCCTGTTGCTACAGGAGGGACAGAAAGATGGACCGAACCAGAACTCTGTCAGCGAACGCATCTTTAACAGCAGTACGTCACCATGGCCACCAGTAGCATCCAATCAGACAAGACTCTGCTAGTCGGAGGAATCCCCGTTGGATTTTCCCAATGGCCGCTGGCTGCTCTGCTTTGTGACCGCATGCCATGGAGGCCGCCATTGCTCCTCCATTGCTGTAGTACCTCCATTTGGCCGCTAGGCCCCCATTGAAAAGCATTGGACTTTAGACACTTTAAAAACAACTTTAATGCCTGGTGCCCCATTGTTTTAAACTTTCTATGGCTACATATTCTTCCTGAGATAACACTGGGCTCATAAAAAACCTGGGTACCAGGCTGGTTTTCGTCAGAGAATTTTTTGAAATCTTGATTAATTAATGAGGGGGCCGAGCCAAGTTTAGCATCAGAGCTAACGACGCGAGAGCAGAATGGGCGTGATTACGACCGAACTAAACGGCCATACACGCCCCGCGAGGGCGGAGTCTACAGTGAAGATCCCGCCCCTATGCCCTTTTTAGGAACATGCTTCGTCAGAGCTGGGGAGGAGGAGTCTGTGAATCCGCCATGAATTCCCCCATGAAAGTCATTCTGGTAAACGGGGAGGAGTGAGGAGGCGCTGTCTATTCTTTTTTACAGTCTATGGATTTTCCCAACAGCTGCCCATGATGCATTCAAGTACATCTGGGAGACAAGGCTGTCGGAGAAGCAAAACAACTCCAAAGAGATTTAAGCATATTTTATTCTTAAATATGGGAATACTGGATACTATAATAATACTAATAATACTGAAGACCCCCATTGTTGAAACACATATCTGATGTTAATCGAAGGTGGGGACTAGAGGGTGACACGGGAATCAATTGTCGCTCCCGTCCCAATCCCAAAAAAATACTCCCGTCACGTCCCGATCAGCCCCCCCAAAAAAATCTTGTCCCGAAAAAATCCCGACAGAAAGACTCCGATCCCGACCCGAATCCCGTAGATTAGTAATTTACCTCCTATGGCGCTCGCTCCCCCCGCCGCCTTTAAACCATAGCCTAGCACAGTATCAAAGATCATCTATTTAGCTTTATCCGCCATCTTTAACCATATCCTTAATTCTCGTTGTTTGGCCACCTTACCACGTCATGAATGGACTTGATCCGTCTGACTACCAAACTATTAATATACACACATTTTCAGTCGGATATCATATGCTTACCAGTTTATCCAGGTGGTGTAGCAACAACGTAGCAGTTTCAGTTTTGGTGCTGCCGTGTAGTAGACCTGATGGAATTTCATTTTGCAGCAGAGGTAATAACCACACACATTGGCACCGCATCGCAGCGTCAATTTTTAAAGCTAATTCACTGATAAATAAATAAATAAAAGAAAAGTTATAATTTCCGGTTTCCCGTCCGATCCCGTGGATTACTTCCTATCCCGTCCCGATCTCGTTACCAACAGTGAAATTGACTCCCGTCCCGCGGGAATCCTGCGGGAATCTCGTGACCCGCGGGAATCCCGAAAAATTGTTACCCTCTAGTGGGGACACATATCGACGTAACACCCTACCTGGCTCTGTAAGGCATCTTCTGAGTCAGTCGCCGTATTGATGTGGCCCTGGGTAGCCGGGGAATGGCTAACTATTTAGAAGAAGTTTGCTGTGACTTCTCCATGATCGCTCTCTGCCGTTATGGTGACTGTAAGCAGGAAGACACGGAGCGGCCTTTCTGCGCTGCCTCATCTCCACAGGTTTGTGCGATGCTCACACACGTTAATTGGCAGGCGACACGGCACACACTTGAATTCTATTGGATAAAAAAATTTGCCGGTTGGTGTAAACTGCATAGGGGTTTATGGGAGGAAAGAGGGACTATATCGAATGTTGTGGAGAACTAGCCTTTTATCTTAGTACTTAACCACACATAATTTTGAGAATATATATAAAGATTTTATAAAGAATGTATCTTTAAATAACCTTAAACAGAAAGACGTCATATTAGGAAGACTTTCTGATCCTGTTCGCTTCCTCTTGATGCCGTGGTCATGACCGTCCTCCTGCACTCGCCTCCAGCGTTCCTCTGCGCTTTTATTTTTTGCTCATCTTACGCTCTGGAGTAATGAAAAAATGGAGGCAAAACTCCTTCCAAGAAGATTCAATTTGGCTTGTTCCCTTTCTGTTTTTTGCTGCTCTGAAGCCTCGTTCGCCCACATTCCTCTCTTCTTTGTGCTTGTTCACGTTGTCTTTAGTTTTTTTTTTTCTCTCTTGATATGCAAAAAATGTGTAGGAACAAGCAGCGTGTTTTCCCTGCTGTTCCTCTGTCTTAGCCCTATTGGTCCAGGTTATACTGTATGTTTGAACTACAGCATCGAACCTCAGGAAAGTGTTGTTTTCCTGCCCTAAAGCGTGCAGTACTGCCCCCGCTGTCTAGATGGCGACAGAATGCCAGATAATTGCTCAGGGTTTCCTGTATGTGTGAATGCGAGCAGGACAGCAGGTGTTTGCATGCAGGGAGGATTCATGGAGTCTTCTAGCAGACAGAGGAACCATTTACACCCTGGATCTGGTTGTCATGAAGCAGGAAGTGGAAGACTCATTTGAAGCGAGACTCTTCTGGTCGCCTCAGGGCAGTTAGAATAGTTCATCCCACTTATTGCTTTTGATGTCAGCATGTGGTGAAATAAGTCATGATTGGGGGGAGGGGGGGTAGCTCCCATTATATTTCTGTTCTCTCCGACACAATTAACGTTTTACTTCATTCTGCTGTTAACACAGAGCTGAATGATGGCACAGAGCAGCCGCTGGAATGGAACCGGATCCATGCGGCTCCATGTTCTCGCTTAAACTCTTTGGATCGTCACTTTCATCTTCTACTCATGCATGCAACTCATTTTTAATGAAGACCTGCCGCTCCACTTCTCATCAGGGCCTGATGCTGCGCGTATTACAGCAGAAAGATTCTTCTACTTTCTTCTTCTTCATCGTCATCATGCAGTAATCAGCTGATCCAATATTATCGAACAACAAACTGATGTTATTTCTGACTTTTTTTGCCTTTCAACAAGTAAAAATGAAAACATTACAGCAGTTAAAACATTGTAATCAGTTATGTTTACGTACAGATCGGTTCCTCCAGGTTCTGTTCTTGGTTCTGGTCTGGGGTCCTTTTGCCTGTATTCCTGCCTCAGTGCAGCGTGGCATTGAGGAGACCATTATGCCGTCAGATTACGGTCTTTAATATGAGTTGCAAGTCCCAACAAACCGAGCGTAAAAACAGTTGGGAGAGAGAGGGAAATGTTAAAATGTGGAGAGTAAAACTTTTTTCACATTTCAAGGATTATCTAACAGGACATACAATCATAGTTTTTCCTCACAGTTCCAAAATGTCTTCCACTTTTGACAAACTCGCTTTTCATTTTTTTCTTCCTGCACTTATTATCGTGAACACAACAAATCTACAAAAAATAAATAAATAAAAGTAAGAATTTATCTATTAATCTGACTAAAGTACAGAAAGACTGGAGTATATGATTTTATTTTAGTGTCTGTTTTTTATTATTACATTAAAAATGTATGCATATTTTCTCAGGATCTAATTTCAGTTTTTTGCACATTTTCTTTTTCTGCATGACTTAAAGGGGAAGTAGTTTTTTTTTTTTTTCAACCTGGACCTTATTTCCCAGATTCAGACTAGACTAAATGATCTGGTCAGGGTTCATTGTTTGGGGTGCTCTCAGAACAGGTCCGGTTCCACGCATCACATTCATTTACTCACCCAGACAAGTTTAGGAGCCACTTGGAGTTAAGGCTGGGCAATACGAAATCAATATTGCTGTATATCGAGCAGCTCATTCTGATAACCTGGGTAAACCGCTGGCTTACCGAGACCTACTTGGAGTCCTTTGGAAGAAGTGTTGATCCCGTCACTACCAGGGTAGAGCCATATAATGGGACTCAATGGGGCAGCGTCTAAATAAGGCATTATCTGCCACAAAACTGTTTAATTTAACCAATGTTTTGTTCTTCATCTGTAACAATACTCCCCTCAGAGTGCTTTTTGTTGTCATGTCATTCCGGCTTACAACACAGTGGCGTTACTGCGGTGCCTCGTGGCAGCTGTAGCCTGAGCAGGACTTTTACTCTGTGAAATAAAACGGCCTTAGTCCACATGTAAGTGCAGCCATGTTTACGTCTGCAGTAGCAACTTTTGTCTAGCCAATCCCCACCGTAGAGCGCAGAGTGAAAGTCCTGCTCAGACTACAGCTGTCATGGCGGAGGCCGGGACGTAATTTAGATTGTTTGTTGGTGGAGTTGGATTAAAAGCCTGCTTCGGGGGAGCACGGTGGCGCAGCTGGTAGTGCAGCTCACCACACACCTAGAAGGTCCTGGGTTCGATTCCCACCAGGGACGCTGTTGGTGCTGAGGGTGTGTCTTCGCCAACGAAAGTTTGCATGTTCTCCCCGTGTTCCCTTAAGTAGCTAATGAAAGCTACTCCCACAAAAACATGCACTAGTTCTGAACACTGCCCCCTCCTGGGGCAGCTGAGGGATTGGGGCGGTATCTGGCTGGAATAACGTGATCCTTCCACGTGCTACGTCCAGCTGGGGAATCCCCCCCCAGAAGGGGGTGGGTTTAAAAGAAGGGTTCATCACTCCTCAGAGCATGAAGGAGGCTTGAGCCCAGTGTAGGGCCCTCCTGGTGTTGGTAGCAATGCCCAGGACCGGACTTAGGGACGGACACTGGGTGATAATGGGAAAAAACCGTGGGATAAAAATATTTAAAAAAAACTAGCCTGCTTGGTACTTGGTTACTTACTGCTTCAATAAATGAATTACTAATCAGCCGAGTATCTTAAAAAACTTGTTTGGAACCCATTTAACATTACATTTTTAAGTAAATATGAAGTTTTCTTTTTTCGAGTGTAGTTGTAACAAATAACTTGTTTGCATCAAGTGTTTGCCTACACGTTGTGTTAAGTGGTTGTGCTCTAATATGCACTGAAACTGCTTCTTAAACGAAGGATTTATTTTGATAAATGGTCTTAACGTTTTAAGAGCCACAGACTGATCTATGAGACCTTTGGTAGATGAGTGCAGAGGCTTGCATAGAGATGTCCTATCCACGCCGTCAGTGGGTAACAGCAGAATGCATGGTTACCAACGAACAAGGAGCAGGTTTGTGTCTCTGACGTACACATACTGACTGGGTCATTATCAGGAGAAGGTGGCGTGCAACAGGTTTCCCGCTGCTTGGATTTGCTTTTCATTAGAATTGAATGTCTTTACTGTCACATCCTCTTCCCACATCGCACGCTTTACTGGACACAATTTTCTGCTGTGGTGGCCTCTATGCCAACGGCTTGGTTTTTCACCAGGTGGCTGGTTATCAGAGCTTCTACCATTACTACATCCCCCCCCAGGTTGACCTGCTCAAAGAGGGCTTTCCTGCAGGCGGCTCAGCTAAGGCACCCGCTCCGTCGGGCCAACTTCAGAAGTCAACTATCTACACAAACTCCCCGTCCCACGGACACACAATCTGTTGACAGAACCCTGACACGTCTGAGACAAGCTTGTTGTCCTGGCCTGCAGAGGAAGATCGATCAGGATAATCCTTTTAAATAATAAGAGGATAATAAGTGTAATAATAAGAGAATAATGAGAGCTCTGAGTTGGAGCTCGTATATTCTGACCTAAAGGGGGCGTGTCACTGTGAAATGACGCGAGACAACTGCGAGATTTCCGACTTTCCGACTCGGAAAGGTTAACTCGAATGCAGCATGAGAGTAGATGGAGTAGACGGGGGTGGGGGGGTGGGGGGGGCGCAAGTCTGAAACAAAGATGGCTGCGCCCGTAGTTGAGATATATTTTCTTTGTATTCGCACTGTTGGTAATTTCAATGTTGTTTTTAAATGCTCTTACACACTTGACTACATTTCTGCTTTAATCCAGTCACCAGTTTATACATTACACGGCCTTACTGTGTGTGCGATACAATGTATAGCGTTGTTTTTCATGCTGGTCTGCTCAAGATGCTACGTTGCTAACAACAATAGCAATAACTAGCCCGCCCCTCGATAGCTGGTGCCCTCAAAGCGTCCGTGTTCTTTCAGACTCGGAGTGTAGCGAGACAAACTGAAATGCTTTAAGTCAGGAATGACGTCACATTCTCGTGTACAGCAACTCGGACGCTCGAGTTTCCGAGACAAATGGAATGCAGCATTAGCCCCTGGGAAACCCCCTACATGCTGCACAGTCAAAACATGGACATGTGTATGGCTACCATTAGCATTCCTCTTTAACTTCTATTTAATCTGGTCTCGGTTCAACTCACCAACACGTTCCAACGTTCCTCTCTCAAGAGATTTGGTTCACTCCAGCTGTACCCATGCGAATCTATAAAGGTTAAATTAAATGAATAAAGCTACATGAGTTTTTTTTTTCTTCTATTGGCTATTAGCGTCTTTAGCTAGCCCGCTCTTAGCTCTTCCCTCTTACTCACCACGCTGATTCCAAGGCTCAAACTGTTCATTCGGAGAGCGAGTCCATCTCTCTAACGCCTAAGCAGTCTCCGACGTGGGATTTTCCCCGGTTTTCACCGTTATTTGTGCTCTTTATAGTCAGAGTAACTTCCTGCATCTGTGTCTCTGTGTCTGATGCACGTTCCCAGCATGACCCTGAGAGGGCGGAACTTATTCTGCTTTGACCAATGGAATCGCAGATTTAGCCTGTTCTAACTAAAACTATCTCTACTTGATTTTCTCTTATTTATCCATCTATTGAATTATTTATTAATTATTTAGTTATTTATCTAGTTAGGTATCGAATTTGTTATCTATTAATTAGTTCTTTTATTATTCTTAATTTATACTTTATTTCAAGTTTAGATATGCTACCCAGGTTAATTACAAATTTGGGAATAGATCATGTTAGTAATCCATCACTGAGTACATTACTGGTGTTTAAACTTCTGGGTTAGATTTTTAAAAAGATGCCCATTTGTGATGGATGGCTATTGCTCATTGGAGCCTGGACTATTATCTGTATGTTTGTGGTGACACACAGTGACTGTGACATGTTTGCATAATGTTTTTCTAAGTTTGCTGCATATTAATTGCCCTCTGGGACCAATAAAGTTTTATGAATCTGTGACTTAACCAAGCAGTGATAACAACTGTGTAGGAGGGGAAACATTAACAAGCTCTTGCCAAAATATCACAGCATACAATGTACCAATGTTCTTTTCTTTGTTTTAATAGAGGACAGGGATTTTTACAGAAACAGTTTGAGCTGCTTTTCTAAAGATGTGGGCACAAACCTGGAGAGCTTGTCTTTGTCAACCCACTAAGCAATATTAGTCTGTTTACTTTTCATTAAATAAGAAATGGACGCCTGCACCGCCCACACGGATTCATTAGATGCGCTTAAATTTGAAATAAAATAATCACACAAATTGCAGCTATTATGGTTTTAGCAGCTGGCATTTATGAAGTACTCCTTTTTCCGTTCTCTGTAGTTCTACTTGTGACGACATCTGAAGCAACTCGAGTCACAGTGAAACCTTCTCTACAGAAGGAATATATGATAAGGAGATTTAACCGTACAGAACGCACTGAGTTGAGACTAATAAGACTGATGAGCCACAAAACCTTTAGGAGAAATAAATCCACAGAAGACAAAATAACACGTAGTAAAACAAAAAAGGAAAACCTGGATTACAAAGCATTTGAAGTTTGCTAGC
Organism: Apricaphanius iberus; assembly: GCA_028564705.1. Taxonomy (NCBI): domain Eukaryota; kingdom Metazoa; phylum Chordata; class Actinopteri; order Cyprinodontiformes; family Aphaniidae; genus Apricaphanius; species Apricaphanius iberus. Next base: position 434,322 of record JAPXFQ010001994.1, read on the forward strand.
AGGAAGCTTTGTCCTCTGCTTACCGTCTGTTTAACGGCGCTTATGGTACACGTGATTGTGCCAGATTTGATCCTCTCTGTCCTGTTAGCACCAATCATAAAAGATAAATCTGGAAAATTGAACCTTATCAAGTATGTTATCTAAAGACTTTAAAATGATCATTCTAAATAGAACTGAGGAACATGTCCTGACCTAGGATAACCAGTTTGCTTTTAAATCAAAGCATGAAACGGATATGAAAAAAGGAGATCCTGGACGTGTTTAATAGGCAGAATTCCACAACTTTATGTGTTTTACTTTTATGGGTTTTGCCTCTAAAGTGTTTGACCAGGTAAATCATGAAAGCTGTTTTGTAACTTAGACAACAGAGGAGTCACCAAATTCTTAATAAGAATCTTGTTGTTTTGTCTTGACCTTCAAACTAAGAGCATAAAATGGTCAGATCACATATCTGCTCCCTTTCATGTGGGGAATGGGTTTAGACAGCGGAGTATTAATGTTTACATGGTCGATCTGTCAAAACAGTGAAATGATTGTAACAGGATGTTTGGTTGGGAGCAAAATAATGAGTCACCTAATGTACGCAGATGACTTAGTGATTTTCTCGCTATATAGCGTGAGCCTTCAACAGCTTCTGAGAGTCTGCTGGTGATATGGAGTTTCATTACAATGTAAAGAAGAGTAAAGCACTAAGACACAGACGTATTGACGGAGATGTTTTTCTTTTATGGTTCTATGTTTTTTTTCCTCTGTCCCCCTTCCATTGTTTTTTCGACCATGACCGCAGGGGGCGCCAACTTCTCATGGTGTCTCTGCCTACTATCACAGCGTTGTTTTAGTTTTTTTTTTCTAGGCCTGTTTCCTAGGCTTCTTCCTCAAAGAGCAATGAAGGACAGAAAGTACGTTTTTATTAAGCTGTAAAGCTTTTTATTAGAAGTGCAGCTCATAGAATAATCTATAAACACATGGAAACAAACACAGCAGCTGTTTTTGTTGTTTTCCTACAACCTCCTTGTGTTCAAAATCGGCAAAATAACAGATTAGATAAGTTATCCTTTCAATATAAAGCATATAGTGGCCAAACGCTGCATTAAGAGCCGCGTTCTGGTGAAGCGACCTCTGGCTGTTACTGAACTGACCAATCACAGGCAGACTGCTGCCGGAGACGGTGAGTTAAAAAATTGCTGTTGGTGTGTTCTGGTGTGAAATATCTAGCAGACCACATATCTGATAGTCTGTCTGATGACATCGACATCGCTTTGACAGCAAGGCTTTGTTTGGAAAGTTTGGAACATGCACTGGTCCAGTGAAGGTTAGGTTCTGTAAAGCCTTTTGTGCTCCTATGCACACTGCCCATCTGTGGAGGAGCTATAGGGAAGTTATTATGCAAAAACGTATTGTCATATACAATGATTGACTGAGGCTGATGCTTAATATGCTTAAGATGGTGTAGCGCAAGTTAAATGTGTGTTAGTGCTGGAGTACCGACTTGCCACGTTGTATTGTGCACTTTCATGCAAAGCTTCATGGGTAGGTTAAAGGACACAACAGCCTAATTCAAACTCTGACTGGTACTGCACAAAGCTCAGTGATTTTTCTCTCAAAATTATGGCATCACTGACATACTAGCCTCTATGCAAATATATGACACTGGATGATGTTCTAAATGTTTCAGTTTATTATTTTTATTTATTTACTTTGATTTTTTTATCTTTATGTTATGGACCCATGTGCATGTGCCTTTAATGAAGTAAACTAACTAACTAACTAACTAACTAACTAACTAACTAACTAGGAAAATACAGAGTCCAGGGAGCTTTGGATTTTTTCAGATTTTGTTCTTAGTTAACGTGTTCTTAGGTCTGGGCTGTTATGCAAGCTTAATGTTAGCATGTTTTAATCTTTCCAGAACCAGTTCTGACATTTCTGGGTAGGGATGGGTACCGAAACCCGGTATTAAATGAGTCCCGGGGCTGATTCTGACGGTCCACCCGGACCGATGAGCTTCAGCCTTATCGGTCGTCTTAACGGTAAAATAAGGTCGTATTCATCTTTTGCAGGAGATAAAAACACAAGCCAAACACTGTATTTCTAGCCCGCTCCTCCTTAACAAACTGATGGTGGGAGGGGCTACTGCTGCGCTCTCACTAGAAGCTCCGCCCACCAGTAGTTACTCAGACACGATGGCAGAACGAACGAAACGATCCAAACTTTGGCTTCGTTTTACAAAAATAGAAGCCGACAATGTAAGCTGTCACAACTGCAATAAAATCTTTGCTTACAAAGGCCAGAACACGAGTAATTTAACCAAACACTTTGTTAAAATACACCAAATAAAAAAACAGAGTTGTTTGACGGCCTGAGTGCTGCAGCACTAGGATGCAGCGGTACAGAAAATGGATGGGTGGATGTTATATTGTTGTTCTCAATATATATATATATATATTTATATATATATATTCTTTATCATTCAAAATCTTTCATTTTGGTTCTTAATTGCATTGTTTTATAGGGAAGCTATGTTTGATATTTTTTATAGAATAGCTTAAACGTTTTTAAATAGACAACATAGTATTTTTAGTTTTTGATATCTAAAATAAGTTGTTTATATAGTGTTTTTATTAAATTATTCATTTTGTACTTTTTATTTTGTATTTTTTTTATGTTCTGTGCTTTGCTGTTCTAGTTGTTAAAAAATAAAACAATTATAGTTAATTATTTGTTTTTCTCCTTTTATTTTAGTCTTTCAAAAAAAAAGCACCGATAAGGATACCGATAAAGTACTGGATCGATAAGGAGTATCGTTTAGAGCACTGGTGTCAATAAATCCCTATTTCTGGGATCAGTGTTCGAGCTTCAAGTGTAATACTGTAGCTTTGAGGGAAGGTTTTTCCTTTTTTCAAGTAATGCATCAAGTTTGAGCTCCCATAGCCCTGGCCAAAAGAAATCAAATAAAAATACTGCAGCAGGACTGTTGAAGAAACACAGAATTGTCCTTTAACAGTGCTGCTGCGGTGTAAATGTGAATTATGTCTGAATCGGCCCAGAAGAGAATCAAGAAGCCCTTCGTTCGTAACTCCAAGGGAAATATAAAGATGGTAAAATTACAGCGTTTTGGGCGGATAAAACCTCATTACAAGCTTCTCAGGGTGAGTAAGAAAACATAGAATTAGCTAAAAATAAAATCCATGTTGAAAAAAACAGAATTCCCCTTTAAGTTTGAAAGCTTCTGTGTTGCTGTGGTCTTAATGCTCATTCTTTGTCTGGTCTGACTATAAGCTCATCTGCAGAAGATGTTTGCTTGGTCCTCCAGGCTGGAAGGTTTGGTTTTGGAAGCAGCAGCTTCTGTCTTGGTCGCTCCTTTGCATTTTTGTCGTCGATGGAGCCACAGATGTGCTACTGAGCCTCAGTAATTCTTCTACAGTTCCCGATTAGTGTCCAGGTCTGAGATGATGCTCAGATGCTCTCATGGGAATCTTAGATCCCTGAACTCTTTGCGTAAAGCTGAAAAAAATTTTTTTCTGTCACTGTTCTAAAATACTGGTCAAATACAGAAAATATTCAGTAAACACGACTCCTGATCTGTTGGGAAAGAATGAAAATGGACCCTTTTGCTCATGCTGGTTTGTAATTGATCATCCCCCAGGGGGCGATAGTGAGGGCTCGGTAGCTCCAGTGTGGACGTACTGGGGCCATTAAAGTAAAAAATAATATGATTCATATCCACAACTGTTTATTAACTGTTAGGTTGTGACTTTTAGATCTTATCTTGTCTATCTGTATTATAATCCTATTATGTAAATTGATCTGCTCACTTCTCTAAGAAGCGTTCAGTGACCTCCCGTTCCAGTCAGACTCATCCTGCCGATGCCTGACATTGTAATCTCACGTCAAAGCAACATTTCAAAGATTCACGACGTGACGTTGGTTTTGTGACTCATTACACATTTTTAATTAGCTGCCTGAAAGAAAGCGTCTAGGTGCCGTGTGTTTGTCAGGAAGTGTTCATCTGCACCACTCATCTCTTTAATTGCCCCCACAGAGCTCTGCTGGGATCCACAGGATTTTCTTTTACATACATTTGGGGAAAACGTGCCGAAGATTCAACCTGTTCCAGTTTTACTTCTTTCTGCTTCCATTGCATGCTTACTTTACTTCTGCATTCATTGTTTTGGACTTTATCCAATAAGAACAAATCCTATTTAAGAAGCACAGATGAGAGACACATGTGGCTTCAAGGGTCTCTCTTTCTGCGCCGCTTTAAAATGTCAGTTATTTTTATAGTTAAGGGAACTAACTATGAAAAATATTTCCAACTTATTTTTTTAAAAGTGATATATTTTTGGATTTATGTGCAGCTGGTAAAATCAACCCACTCATACCGTTTTTATAATAGATTTAATCTTTTTTCCACAGTTGTCGGTACAAAGTTAAATCAGCTGCATGTTTAATCCCGACTGAGTTTAATTACAGTAAAGACATGTAGATCAAACATAAATAGCCTCAGTCCAGTGAAATAAACACACATTTTTCAGTCAGACCACATCACAATATCATGTATCTTCCTTGTGTTTCCGAAAGCAACGTAGCCACAAATGTTTTTTAGGTGGGCCCAGCAAAAATGGGTGGAACAAATAAATATCATACAGGTTATTGGGAGTCCAGGGGGCGCTGTTAAAGACTCTGTGGTGGCATCCTTCATTTTTTACAGTGTTGTATGTCGGAGCAGCAGTTTATTTTCAGCTGAAAGGAAGAGGTTGGACAAACTCATCAGGAAGGCCAGCTCTAGAGCGCCCCCTGGATCCAGTACAGGTGGTGGGAGACAGAAGTACTCTGGCCAGAATAATGCTGCATTCACACCGCCCCATACGTCAGCGTCAGCTGCGGTAAGATTACATGTAATCTTACCGCAGCTGACTACATTACCGAAGTCAGATGGACAGGCGCTCCTAAAGAGGAACAGAGAACCTGTAGTTGGTGTCCTGGTAGGAGATTTGAGCTCCGATTCGGCCCAGCAGGTCGTAAAATTAGGCGCGGGACAGACGGAAGTAGCACTGAAAGCGAACCTCATCCATAAGCAGCTCCTGGAGCAAATGGTTAAACTCCAAAAACTCAGAACACATCTGAAGAATGAGCGCTGATGCACCCAATGTCAACGTTGTCTAGCTTTATCTAGCAAATAAAGCCAAGCCACTCTCTCGTTACGATCCACCATATTTCAGAACGTACGGCAACAGAAGAAGACCCGCCCACGCGTTGTTGTTTCCTCAGAAGCAGGCTATGGAAGCCAAAAAGTACGTACGTCAAACTTCATCCGTTGGATGCGTTGCTCGACGTATCCAACAGATGCGATCTGAATGCAGTTTAACATCTCTGATGGACAGAGTCCCCCCCCATATTAAAGGTGTAGTCTATCACAGGTAGCTCATGTCACCTAAATATTTAGTTAGCCTTGAATATTGAGCTAAGGATTGTAAAGTTATCAATAAAATTCCAGGTTTATAATCTACAATCTTAGACTTAGTTACACAAAATAAACTCACCTGAGAGTTCATGACGCTGTTATTCAAAACAGCCAATGACAACATGTCACCTCCAGTTTTTTTATTTTTTTTATAATGACTTTAAGGGACATTCCTCAGAAATAAAACATAATTAAAAATATAATTTCTTGTATTTTTGTTCATGTATATGGGCCTATGCCCCTCCAGGCCATCCCATAGCCACGCCCATGGTTTCATTCATTCACCTTTACCTTTCTATGCTTTTTAAACTATAACAGATTCATTGCAATCTTATTGACATCATATATTACACATATTTAATCAAACACATCAGAAATGACTAAAACATTATTTAAATCAGGTAGAAGTGACCCAATAACAGCATTCCTTAATCGTATGCTAAACCATGCAGGTGCTTCATCCTGCTGGGAGGAACCGTCTGATTCCAGCTTCTGCTGCCTTTTTAGCCAATCTCCTCTGACCTCTGACCTCAGTGAGACGTTGTCCTCCACTCACCTGCTGCTCCCTGGATGTTTTCTCTTCTTCTGACCATTCTCTGTAAACCTGACACATGATTCTAGCCACCATGTTACATTCAAAGCCTCTTAAATCCACTTTCTTCCTGATTCTAAGGCTCAGTTTGGCCTTCAGCTAGTCTTCTTCACCCGTATAGTTAGATCAGAGATGTCCAAACGTTTTGGTGCATGGGCCAAAATCATCAAGTCGAGAATTCGCATGGGCCACAAAAAGGTTTTTCATTTTTGTAAAATCTTTTTGTGTTTTTTTACCTGATTAACAATAAATTAAACATGTAATATTTTAATGAGACAAATAAAGTAGGAATTCTTGTAGGAAAAGGATTTCTAAAGGAGTGTAGATTCAAAACACAAAAGTTTCCCTTTTTTAAAAGAAATTATGTTTTCAAATATTTCAGAGGGGTAATTTAAAGCAAAAATCGTTTTTTCATAGAAGAAAGAACGGCGTTTGGATCAGCCTGGTTGTCTCTACGTCTGCTTTTACGCAATGAAAAAATATGATTGTTAAAAAATGACTAATTTGTTTGGTACCATGGAACATTTTTGAATCATTGTAAATTTGGTCAGCAAAAAGGATGCCTTTATAAAAGAAAGTCTCCATGTGCAATAATTTGTGTTGTGGTGCAAATTGCAGAATCTACAAAACTTAAATGGTGGTCCAGGGCCGTGCAAAATAAGTCCAAGGGCCGTAAACCGCACTTTGGACAACCCTCAGTTAGATAAATGCAGTAAGTTTATGGCTGATTGGCTATGAGAGGAGTGTTTGCCTTGTAAACTGTTCAGTAAGAATGTGTAGCTGGATGGGGAAAACTAATATTAAAAGTAATATTCTTAATATCTTTCCAAACCAGAGATGTGATCTCTGCTTTGACATTTTTCCCCTCAAAGTCAGCGATATCCGGTTTAAACTTAGTGAAGACAGCAGGGTATGAAGACGTATTTCATCCAACAGACGTTATCAGTTATCGCCTCGATGAGTGCATCACTCTGTCTTTTTGAGAAATCCTAAGACTGCATCTCAACACTCCATCAACCCTCTCAGTTACCCTGCTGCTCATTGGTTCTGCTCCCGCTGGGTTGGATCATACCTGCAGGACAACAACGCTCTTCCATCTCTCATGTTGGCTCACCGCTCTTCCTTTCTCCAGCTGTTGCTCCACTTGTCTTTGCCTCGTTTTCTCATTTTCTCACATTCTACATTTCTTTTGTTGTGAATCAGCTGTGCTAAAGACTAGAGTTGCTTCTGAAAGTCACCAGGCTTTGCAGCGCGTCTGCTGCAGCCTGATATATGGTTGAAGATACGAAGAGGAAGTAGAAAGGCGAAGCGATGGGAGGGAGATGAAGTGGGAGTTGAGAGTTGGGGTAATGATGCTAGAATGTTAGAAAGCTGAAGAGAAGTGGACAAAAAGGGGGAAAGTGAAGGCTGGTTGTAGGAAAGAAAGGAAGTTTAGTGGCGTCGGAGCCTCCCTGGCTGCATTCATGTGTGGACTGTGGGTGGACAGGGTTGCTGAGTTGCTAGTCTCAAATGGGTCCTGACAGAGTCATTTCTCACGTGGAGATTTACCTAAGCTTTCTCTGGGAGTGGGAGGACGAGAGCGAACGACCCTTTCCACTTCCCATGAATATTTATCTGCTGAGAGAGTTCACAGGCTACTGCTTGGAATGACAAATGGTTGTCTACTACCTGCATTCTATCCCCATCTGCTCCTTCACTGCTCTCAACCTGGAACTGCCTCTCATCTAGTCAATGGTCCTGTTTGCGCCTGCTTTTTAATAAATTCACTGCGTTCGGAGAGTCAATACACTGTGAAGCGTGAGAGGAAAATGCATAAATGAGAAACAAAACTCTGTTTCAGTGCATCCGTTGTGTAGCAGGGGTCGTAAGAAAGAGTCATCGTGAAATACACGTTGATACAGAGCTGGTTTACAGTTATAACAGCCTTATGTAAAAATGCTCCTGAGGATCTGTTAGTGTGGGCTGACAGAATCGCTTCAGTCTGATTAAGACAGAAACTGTAGAAGAAGCTGATAAAGGTGAAAACTGAACATTTACAAAGACATCATTTCATAATGCAATATCTGTAAATGTAGTTGACTCCTCATATTCATGGGAGTTATGGGCCACAGATGCTCGCTCATAGTTCAAATCCACAAATACTTGAGTTCTCCTCTAAGAACGCCTATAGCCTGTGTTAAGCCTAGTTTATAATTCTCCAACAGCAAATTTGCACGCAGACGATTTTCGTTTTTTTTTTTTTTTAACGTGTCCTGTCTAGCAGTATGCTACTCAGAATTGGTGTCTGAGTACCAAGTACAAGCCCAACAGTTTTACTTTCCCAAGCAGAGTATTACAGCTTCGCTGTAGTACGCCACTTGATGTATATGTATGAAAAATCTTTATTAGTGATTACTGTGGGTTCAATTTCCTGACGTCATGGACATTAAACTGAGACAAGAAGGGAGAAAGGAAGAAGGTGAAGAAAAGAAACCGGACCAACAGAGGGGCGAACCGACGACACAAGACAGGGAGGCAAATAAAGCACAAGAAAACATCCCAGTCCTCCACCTCTGCCGGACGGCAGAGAAACAGTAATACAAAACAAAAACAACAAACTGTACAGAACCAAACCAATAGTTCGGATCTAGTAGAATAAACTAAGAATTACACATTCACTACACACAAGCATTGATTAATGAACATAATACAAATGTTTCTGGTAAGCTCCTGTGAACAACTAACTAATGATGATAACCTCAGCTTAAGATATGTCCGTCCTCACCAATGTCCCCACACCTATGTGTGTGCGAGCATGCAGGTCTGAATAAGGTTTCCCCATGCAAGTGATTGATAGCTGGTGTAAGGAACCGTCAATCCGTCCTACAGGAATCGGCACAGACATGGAGGAGGCAAGAGATGTATGCATCCAGGGTCCCACAGAGTACAGAGTCCACAGGCGGATCAGCGCAGGGTCGATCACCCACCAAGAGAGGAACAGATGGAAGCCCCAGGGGAGCACCCACCAGCCGCAATGCTGGGGCCCCGAGAGATCGCAGGGACGAGCCCACGGGCTCCGCCGGTAACCGGCTACACCAGGGCGGGCCCGGATCAGGAACCGGAGGCCACGGGGACCAGGGGCACCCCGCCCCCCAGCGGGGCCCCAACCAGGGACCAGCCGACAAGGGCCCCCCGCCGCCGCCGCAGGCAAGGGGGACCCGCAGCCAACCGACGGACAACACACGCCGCCGCTACCCCGGACCAATACCCACCGCCAACAACCCGGCCCGCCCCCACACACCCACACGCCAGGGACGTTTTTCGTTTATTGTTCTCCGTTTCTTTTCTCTCCGTTCTCCATTGATTTTTCCGTGTTGCAAAGCAATTCTCAACCAGGACAGCAGGGGGTGCTAACTTTTCATTGCGGCTCTACAATTGCAGCGTCGTTTCAGTTTTTTCCTTCAGCCTGTGAACGCATTTCCACCTCAAGGAGCAATGTACGACAGAAATTACGTTTTTATTGAGCTGTAAAGTTTTTTACTAGAAGTGCAGCTGATTGAATCCTCTAGAAACGCATGGAAACAAACACAGCAGCCGTTTTTTGTTGTTTTCCTACAACTCCTTGTGTTCAGAATCACAAAAAGATCAGATTACAGAAATTATCCTTTTAACATAAAACATGTGGCCAAACGCTGCACTAACTACTGATTACATCGACTATATTTCTATACATATATACATGCATAGTATGAAAGCTATAAGGTAGAAATTATTTAAATTTAGCTAAAGGTAGAGATTTTGACTATACCGCCCTACCGAGATTGCGCATTTTGATGATGTCATCAAGCTGTGCCTACAAACTTTGTACCAGGAACAGGAGGAAGATAAATACTGATAGAAGCTAGATATTATTGTATGTTGAAAATGTGTTGTTTTTCATTTCACAGAAAAAAAACCCTGTTGAACTTTGGAGTAGTTTTAATTGAAACATGTGAAGGTTTATGTTTATGTGAAAGTAATTTTATAAATAAGTAACCAAAATAGACCATTTTAAACTGTATTTCCATACCATTTGGGTTGATTTTTTAAAATATGTTATCTTTATTTATGTTTTAAGAATTTTAGTATTACATTTTTTTTGGAAAAATATTTGAATTATTTTAGTGGCGTTATAAACATTTCTGAAGTTGTTCTGCTGTAACTGATCTGGAAAGTGAGAATGCTCATAAGCAGTCATTTTGACATATATAAAGAAAAAATAAGAATATATTACATAAGGCTCATGAAAAATCATGGTTGTATAATAACACAATAAGAATACAATGATGTAAAGAATATTATGAGGTTAAAAACAAAAGTACAATTTTTGCGACCCTGTCTCCAGTCTCCCACTGAAACTTATTGACCTCAGCAGCTTCTGTTTTTCTGTGTCGCCGTCTTCAGCATTTGCAGGTCACCGAGATCTGACCTTTTTGCATTAGAAAACACATCACAGAGATAACCGCCATTATGAAAACATGATGCAGGATTTGTCAAAACGCAGTGGACAGTCGGACATGAACAACATATTTTAATATAGTCCAACAAACATTTCTAACATCGTCTGACCTGCTTCTCCTCCAACGTTGCTAATATATTGTCATAACATTTTTCTGGAAAACCACAGTGCAACATATATGTTACGCATTTGTGATGAAAAAAACTGTGTGTGTGCAATAAATCATTCTGCTGACAAGATTGTGACTAAAGTCTGCAGCGGTTGTGACTGATGGGAGCTGAATCATCTCGGCTTTCCTCTACAGGTCTCTTTATTTCTATTGGCTGAGCAACTGCAGTACATCCAAACCGAGTTGGAATTAATAACTGTATTTATTAATGTATTCCAGACCTGCTGTGTTTAACATTGTAGTTTCAAATATAAGCATCATATTGAAAGTATTTACAGATATTCATTCTTTCATTTTAATGTTAACGGGCACAAATGCAAATTAGCCTCAACTATCAGTGTTGTAGTGTGTTTAAATAAACAATAAAAACAACAACGTTTGCTTCAACATATCTCATTAAAATGGGGGCCAGTTACTATCTTGGGGTGTCACCAAAATGAAAACCCAGACAGGAAGCACGGCTGTAATACAAAGTGGGCGGGGCCTAAGATGAGGGACAGATATCCGACTTTTAAGTCAAATACAGAAAACACATATATACTGTAATGTGAACTAACTGAAGATATATCCTTTTTACTTAAGCTATGAATCTTTCTCATCGGGGGTTTTCCTAATCTGAGCTGGTCTAAATTTTACCTTTGTGACTCATATTTACATTTGAGAATTTATTTTAATTTGTGGGAGTCTTTGAGAATGTAGGAAACTTAATAAATTCAGAAAGGAAAGCGCTGCTTCCGAAATCTGGACTGAATCAAAATAACCGACTAATCAACAACTTATTTAACATTTTGATAGATTGACTGACTTCTAAATCATTATAAACTGGTACTTCATAACCTACATGTTCAGTAAGGAACATAATATCCATGTAAAACACTCTATATTGGCATAAACCCACTATTAAATAGATGCAGATCATCATGTGAGTATGACAGAGCTAGACATGATTTACGTCGGCTGGTGCCTACCTCTAGCAACTGTCTGACGAGTTTTATTCTTTTTAAATAATTGTACAGTCTGAACAGAGAACTACTTATGAAAGTGAAATTAAATGATGGCACTTAAAATACAAATACCTGCTGCGGTTCCTGCTGCAGATGCAATCGAAATTATCACCCATTTATGTAATCAAATATTGGGATTCCTGTAGAGGTTATTGCTGTGAGATTTCAGATTTTTGCCTCAGAGAGATGACTTTTCATGGAGTTCAGATGATCTGGAGGCTGAATCCGCGCTCCACTGCCACACTGTAGACTGGAATAAAGCTCCGCTTCAGCCAAACTTTGAAAATGATGAAACATTTCTCCAATTCGATTCGCTGAACAACCCATTTCCTGATCTGTGAACTACGCTTCAGCAGCAGACACCGGTGTTTGGCACACATCAGGCTTTTTTTGGAGACGCTTAAAGCAGCCGCACCGGCCACAGTAGTACTCCAAAGTGCCAAAACCTTTTCAACGTAATTTACCTGGAATTACCTGGAAAGGTGAAAGCATCTACGCATTTGCACCAAGTGGTCAGAGCTGTGAATACTAATCTGTTAAAATGACAGAATGCTTTCGTTTTTTCCCATCACCGTTCTAAAAAAAAACAGTCAATCAATACAGAAAATATTCAGTTAAAGGTTAAATATGGAACATGGGCACCAAAGCGACATCTAGAGTTGAGGTTGTAGTTGCGATAGCAAAACGCCGTCTGGATGCCAGTTTTGTTGCCGTAACCAGGCAGCATCATATCCAGCATGGTTGGAGACGTACATCACAACAGAAAGCTAGCTAGAACAGTCTTTATTACAGCCATTGCAGCGGTGAAAGTGAGCCTTCTATACTGGACAGAGAAGGAGGATTTTACTCAGTGTGGAGGTTGATGCTCTCATTTACTCAAGTATTGCAAAGTTATTTTACCGACAGCTAACTTTAGCCGTTAGCTAGCTTTCTTACCTTTCTCCATGAAACACTTCATCATTTCCGCGTACGTTTTAATGCCATGAACCTTTTTCATTTGTGTCCATCTGCTGTAGGCTTCACCTAAACTAACTCTGGGTTTAGATATTATAAAGTCGCTCCTTTTCTGAGAAAGATTATGAAATCTATGGGGCTCAGAAACAGCAGCTAAACTAACAGAGTTCTCCATTTTCTATAGCAAAACCTTGTTGCTCCAGGCAGTCGTTTAAAGTAGTATTTGGGAACCAGCAATACCGCCCCGCTATTGGCTGGAACATGTAAATATAAACACAGTGCGGCGGTCAGAAAAAGTTATATTTTTTAATGATTTTAGGTCAAATATAACGGAAAGAAAAGGGTGCACTTTCATTCTGCTCACCTCTTAACTCCCCGTTGAAGTATTAGTTTTTTAAAGAGATAGCTTTTAAGAAAAATGGTAATAAGTATTTTACTTATATTTTTGGATGGAGTTGGAATTTGAACCTTCAACCCTTCATTTAGACCGGCTCTTAAGAGCAGACTCAAGACTCACCTTTTTAGCTTAGCCTTTAACTAATTATTATTTATTAATATATTTTTAATCGCTGAGTATGTTTTACCTGATTTAATTTTTAGTTCAGCTTTTAACTGTTTATTTATTAATCTGCCTTGCATTTTTATTATTTGTTTTACACTTATTGTTTTATACTCTATATACTTTATATTTTATAAACTTTATATTTTAATGTATTTTAATCTTTCTTGCCAGTGTTTCCTCTCTGGGGGCCCCCTGCATCGGGGGCGGTGGTCGGCTGTGGCTGCCTGGGTGCCCCCCAGGTAGCGCTTGGGTGGAGGTGGGGGTACCATCCCTCCCTCCTCTGGGCGCCCTGGGTCGGAGCCTTAGCTGCTGCTGTTGATCTGCTGCTGCTGATGCAGACGGATCCATGATGGCATTTCCTGGCTCATCTGTACTCAGCCCGCTTTTTGTAGCTTCTAAGTGTGTGTGTGAGTGAGTATGGCTGATGGGTTGGGAGGGGGGTGTATTTGCACAGATGATTTTATTTTTGAAGGGGGGGTTGTGGGGTTATTTTAAATTTGTAAAGCACTTTGAGTAACTTTCTTTGTTTGAAAAGCGCTTTATAAATAAAGTTTGATTTGATTTGATTTGATTACCTCCTGAGCCATGGCCGCCATATGAGACATGTTTATTTTTCCTTCTTCCTCTGTGCTGATTTTATTATTAATATGGCTAACATTGTTCTTTCTTCTAATGATCCTTCCAGCCACCAGCCTGATGGAGGATTCCAGAGATAAAACACGTCTGGCTTTCAGCTGCTACTGATTAAATACAGATACAATTTTCAACACGACATTACGCTGGCAGTGCAAATTCTAAAGAAGCTTCAAACAGATGAAAACCTTTTATATGAATATTTAATAATGGTTGTTACCAGTAATGTTCTGTTTACGGTCCCTAGTCATTTGAAAAACAAACCGACGTCCTTGGTAATACTATAAAACGTGTGTTTAAGTCCTGCTACGCCGTTAGTTACAATGATGGATCCCACCTTCCTTCTAGCTGCTTTTTATAACCGTTTTCCTTTTGTTTTCTCCTATCCATCCTGCTGTATCTATTAATGCTTTTACTTTGAGCTTCTATTGAGCTGATCTATTCTTTGTTTCATTATTCTTTGTACCCATCTGTGTTAATCTTTCATCATTGGATATTTGTTTTTGGGTTCTTCTGATCTTTCTGTTCTTTTTTCCTTTATTTCTCTCATTTGGATTATTTTTCTGTGAGTTTCTTTCTATTTAGTGTTTCATTTTTATGTTTTTCCTCTACCCAGTTATATCATTTAAACTTTTAAACTTTGAGTTCCTCTGGAGTTTCTATTCTGTGTGTCTTATTTTATCTTGAGAAATATGATTGGAATAATCCAGGTGATTCACACTGCGGGGCGGCTGCCTTTCTCTTCCTCACCACACCCACCCTCTAATGCCACATTTCCACCAGTGCCAGTAAAAGTACGGTACGCAACGGGAAGCTTCGGCGTGTTTCCATTACCTGCGTCCGTTCTGAGCCGACCTCCTTTTTTCGGACTACCTCTGCCTTGGCTCCAAGCGTGCCGAAGCGACCAGAACCCCCCACCTATGGACTGATTGAAGAAGCATTCAGGTAGCTTATCTCATCCCCGCTGAAAGGTCCACTCCAACAGCTTCTCAAGCTCTAAAAAGTATCTATGGGGCTAATCCTTTTGATTTGCTGATATATAAAATCATATCTTTGTTTTAAAATGGAGTAAAATCCCAGATGGCGATGTTCATTGATTACACTTAGGGATTTCCCGAACTCCGGATCCGATTGGGACGATATTTTAACGTTTTTCCTCAATCAGAGATCTACGACGGAGTATTAAGGCCATTATAAAAAAAAATAATATTTTGGTGTAAATGTTTGCCCACAAAACTCAGAAATTCTGAGATTAAAGTCAGATGTTTTCCAGAAAAACCTCGAAAATTCTCTGAGGTGAAAAAGGAGCAAAATTACAGATAAAAACTCAGAATTTCTGAGATTAATTGCACATATTTGCACATTTTTGCCCAAAGTTTCCTCAGTTTCAGCTTCATGAGCTTTTCTTATAAATGTAAAAGCATAGAAAGACACAAACATGACAACCTCCCACCAGAACATGTCCAGGCTTAAAATGGCCGCTTTATTGGCTGGGAAAACCAGAGTTTTGACTTCATATCATAGTTCTAATTTAAACCGCTCTCATTAAATCTACTCTCAGTAACAGCCGCCCTGATTTCCCAGCAGGACATCCTCCCATTACCCGACACAGAAGGTGTGCCGCATCCCAAAATAAAACCACTTGTTTACATGCTCCAACTCATCCCGCATGGAGCCCAGTCTCCAAACCGCTAAAAGCCAGAATCTAAATCTCCTGCTCGCACTTTCCTTGTGGCTCTGTTGCAACGTTCAAACATTTTCCTCCATCATTATCTCGGTCATGCTCTAGTAGCAGGCTGTCGGCTCTCTAAAGGCCCCTTTTATTATTACATTACGGGATATGGCTGCAGCGATTTGGAGAGAGATTTGGATTCCAGTTGGATCATCTGTCTGTATTCCGGCATTAGGCCGGGCGCTGCAGGCTGGCTGAACACAGCAGCACGACTCGAGTGTTCCAGAGATTCAGAAGCTGCTTCCAGCTCATTATTCCCAGATTTTCACAGCTCTGCTCTGCTTTTTATTCGCTGATATCTTCACATTCATCTGCAACACCAGCGCCTCTTTAGAAACCTAGAAGATGTGCAGGTGCATGGTTTCAGAGTCATTTCACCTAAAGTTTCACATTTTCAACACTACTCAAGAATTTTCAATAACTTCCGGCCGGAAAGGAGAGAGAAAGCAAACAAAGTGAGGCTGTTTTCCTCCATTATTTAATCTCCATCTGTTATATTAGAGGGAATAAGGAGGTTCATGAAATCAACAAACATGGTTGTGCAGGCGTGGGTGGTTTCCTTTTTCTCCCGCTACTACCTTTTTTTCGGCTGGATGTGGTGTAAAGGTTCTGAGCACGGCCACGTGTGCAAAGCGGCGGGGAGCAGAGGAGCAGAGCGGTTTGAGGCGATCTGTTTGTTATCCTGCCAGATCTGAGTCTGGGTGGAGGTGGTGGACTTTGTAGCTCTGATTGAAAGCAATTAACGGCAGCTCTCGGTAGACAGTGTGTGTGTGTGTGTGTGTGTGTGTGTGTGTGTGTGTGTGTGTGCTGTAAGAAAGAGCCACACATCTTCACAGTGAGATCCAGCTCCATAAAGAGCCCTCCTGCTGTACGGTTTTCCTTTAAAATCACATTAAATACACTTTACTCCAGGTGGGATAAAAAAGTCCTTGACTAAAGTTTGGTTTTCTCAAACTGTGCTGCATGACAGAGACTGAGACACTGATGAGCAATGAAAGTGTCGTCTATCCTCCAGCATCTGCTTCTGTCACTGTTACCCTCCCCAAAACAGGAAGACACCCCAGAGGAAGTGACTCTCTGTCCGGGTCCAAAATGTGCTTCATCCAGCTGAAGGAAGACACCGTGAAACGGAGAAGTTTCAGCTTTAGCTCAGCAGCACAGGTTCAGTTGTGCAGTTTATCTCTTCTCCTGGTGTTGTACTGTAAAGCCGAGTTTTATGCAAAAATAGTGCTGTAAAAAACTAGCAATAAAACAAAACAAGGCAAAACCTCACTGCCATCAATGATTACGCTCTCCTGCAGCGTCCATTACAGTTACATGCACATCATGCAAATGAAGCAATGACTAAACGACTTCTGGTGACCTTTGGGACAGCCTGATGCTGCTCTCTGTGCTGAGGAGTTTTTAACCCTGCACTGAACCACAAGCAGATTATTCACTCTCTGGTCTTTAGCCACCGGCAGGGCTGTAGCCAGAGTTTTGAAATTACTGACGTCTAACCAGAAAGGAAACCATCATCTCAAAGGTGTAGGGGGGATAGAGTGAGGGATTTACCATGCTGTCGTATTCCCCTGTGGCTAATAACAATTTAAATCCCTGTTACACTAGGAGTGACCTGGCTTAGTTAGCAGCAGTATTAATACTGGTTAAAAGACAGTTATTATGACGTTAATAGTTAGGAGGCACTACCTGCTCAGCAGAAACAAAAGTCAGTTTAAAGCTAGAAAGATTTAACAACAAGTTAAAGAATGAAGGTTTGAGTTCATGCAGTGGCTCCAGCCAATCACAATAAATAAAACAATGATGACCAATCAAACTGCCAGAACAAACACTATAATCTACTTTTTCTAGATTTGGTATCTACAATACATCTGGTGTGAATAGAGATGGCTAAACGTTGTAATTTATTTTGACCAAAAGAGTCGGGATGGCTGATTCTGGTGGGCTACCTATTAAAATATAGACAAACGATATTTCGGAGTGGGAATGAGAGTAATTATAAAATATCTGTCCTGATTCCTGTCTGGTTTCTCCCACCTATGGATCTCTTTTTCTGTGATTTCTAATATCTCCTTGCCTCTTAAAACCCTGGATCTTCATCATCCCTGCTGCTGACCTCTGGTCTCCTCCATGACTGTGATCTTTACTATTGTGGCACTGAAATAAATGAAAATGTAGAAGGTAAAAGTTTTATATAGAATTAGGATGAGTAGTATCGATATTAATATGGAAATTAAGCTCAAAGTCCTCTTTATGCCATAGATATTTTGTCTTAGCCACTTATATTCACTTTCCACCTGTGCACATCCTCCTTGAGCTGCTCTGTTCGTTATAAATTATTTTTTAAATATGTGAAAAGTAGTAAAGTTCTGCACAGAGTTGAAAGAGAAGTGGGTTTATTCCAAGCATGTACCACCTAGCAAAGGGAAGTTACACAGCTAGCATTACTATTGTTGGCCAGCTTAACATGATATGTATGGCATGCATTAACTAGGCTTCATTTAGCTAATATTATCTGCATGTAACAACATAACTCAACTTACATCTTGCTTGAAGAACTGTAACATTTTTTGGCCTTTTGCTGGCTCTGATTGGGGGATTGGTGGACGTGATCCAATGAATCCAAGGCGATGCCGTGTGCGCTTTAGATGCATTTAAAGACGGCTTGTAAAAACAGTTTACCGTATATTAATGGACCAAACGGCCAACACAGGAAAAGTGGCTCCAGATAACCACACAGGCAGTTCAGATGCATTCTTTTAATCACGTCATTAAATACACCGAAAATTACTGAGGTCTAGATCTGGGGTTCCACTTCAGTGGTAGCTACGGCCTTGGACTTTTTTTACTGTGCCTAACTGGCAGTTTAAAAATAAAAAATAGAAGATGATGGAGTGAAAATGAAGAACATGAATTAAAACCCGACAGATTTTGGTGAAGCGGACACATTTAACCAAACCTGGGCAGCAGATTAACTGCATTATAAAGACTCTGATTTCTGCTCTGGATCTCCTTTATCTGAGGGTGCTGCTGCTGCTGTTGGGCCGCCGCGGTTTTTTATTCCCCATGGCAGCGCCTGTTATCAGACAGAACCTCTTGTTGTGATAAAACAGGGAGCAAAGAGAACAATACGGAGACATGAGCCGGACCTTGTAGCTTTAATCTCTCACCTTCCAACTGAAGCAATGAGAAATAACCTCTATTTTTCTCTCTGTACACTGAAATCCCATAAACCCCAGCAGGGACAGGTGTCAAATCATTTCACAGGTTATAGACTGCAAAGCTGGATCGGTCCAAACCTCATGGACATGTGAGCTTATTCCTGTTTTACAAGAAAACATAGGAGATGAGGATGGGATTGTGTTGTTTTATCAGTGAAAACAACAACCTATAAAACAGGAAGATTAGGTCAGGGGGTTAGCTCAGATGGACCAACCTCAGATGTGCAGAGCGGAAAGGAAGCTAATGCATTCCTATTCTACGGTGGGGGAAAAAGTATTTAGTCAGCCAAAAATTGTCCACTTGTCCCACTTAAAAAGACGAGAGACAAAATAAAAATATCTAGAAAATCACATTGTCTGATTAAAGAAAAGTAAGTATTTGGTCAATAACAAACCAGGCAGATTTCTGTAACTTATTCTGTAAGAAGCTCCTCTGTCCTCCATTCATTACCTGTATTAATGGCTCCTGTTTGAACTGGTTACCATTATAAAGACACCTGTCCACAACCCGAACCAGTCCCATCCAAACTCCACTATAGAGCAAAGAGCTGTTAAAGGACACCAGGAACCAGATTGTAGAGCTGCACCAGGCTGGGAAGACTGAATCTGCAATAAGCAGCTTGGTGTGAAGAAAGCAATGATTAGAAAATGGAAGACATCCAAGACCGCTGATAATCTCCCTCCATCTGGGGCTCCACCAAGATCTCACCCTGTGAACGGTGAGCAACAATCCCAGAACCACACGGGGGGACCTGGTGAACGACCTGCAGAGAGCTGGGACCAAAGTAACAAAGGCTACCATCAGTAACAGCGCCAGACGTGTCCCCCTGCTTAAGCCAGGACATGTCCAGGCCCGTCTGAAGTTTGCTAGAGAGCATCTGGATTATCCAGGAGAGGATTGGTCATACGCTCAGATGGAACCAAATTAGAAATCTTTGGTAAAAACTCTACTGGTGGTGTTTGGAAGCATCATGCTGCGGGACTGTTTTTCTGCATAGGGACCAGGACGGGCATGTATGGTGGACTTGGTTCGATTAGGGAAGAAAATCGCAGTATTGTTACTGTTTTTAGCTGCTGCACATCACATTCACACTGCCTCAGACATTCCAAAGCTTCCAGCACAGTGAAATGTAAACAAGCATGGAGGAGCAGCAGAGTGGAGCGGTTTTAGGATTGATCTGCTGTATTTTCCACGTGTGCCTGATAAATACTGGTGCAGCATTTTAGGATGAAGAGAATGAGGAAGACGGCTGTGGACAATGCTGATTTTTACCCGAGATGGCTGAGACGGCTCCATATGAGACAATGTGCAATGAGTAGGACCCTCTTCATGCAACTTCTAGCACAGATGTCCTCCTTATACAGATGTTGAGCACCATATGTGCAAGATCCAGCATTTGTCTATCCAGGATTCACTGTTGTTTAGATTGTATTTACCCAGGATGCCCTCTAGAATAGTCCACTTCCTGCTCTTGGTGCTTTAGCCATTTACGCATGCAATTGAACTGTAACAGAGTAGGGATGGACGATAATTCGATAGCAGTATATATTGATCGATAGATGTGTGGTGCGATATAGAAAAAAAAGGGATCGATAAAAAAGTTTGATAGAATTTTAGCCTATCAGGCAGCTTAATACAACAATCATTACTTATTCCAAAAAAATCATTAACAAGGACCCAAGCAGCTCTGTCAGCCACCCTCTCTGCTTTCAAACCACAAACAGGATGAAATAATTTGAGCTGAAACAGAATTTTTTTAATAGTCCCTAAGCGAACCTTCACCGTAACTTCGCTGCGGTCAGACGTCACAACAAGGAAGCAGTGGAAGACGTTGTTTCAGTGGCTCCGGTGAAGATGGTGTCCTGTTTTGAATTGATTCTCGATGCATTAAAACACTAAACGTAGGAATAATAAAACTACGATCAGGTGTTTTAAGCAGGACTCCCATCACCCAGCTGGCTACGAATCTGTTACAGAGAGACACAGGAAACGTACCCAGGTCGCGCTGCTAACAAAACCTGTGGCTTTTAAAATCTCCCCTCGGTTCTTCTCCCCGTCAGAAGCAAAAAAAGCTTTAAAAAACACAACAGGATTGGATAGATCTGCTGGCTTCGGCTCTCTGCCTTCTGATGACTAGCTGGTTAGCTTTAGCTTTAGCCAACAGCTGAACCAGAGCTGAAAGTGATTTAGAATAAGTAACTAATCCAAAGGTTTTTAGCCATTAATATTACAAAGTTTCATAAAATGTTTAAACGATTAAAAAGCATAATGATAAGTCTTTAATTTGAATTAGTAACAATTAAAAAAAAAAAATATATATATGATGGTTAATAATATTACTTTTCTTTGTATTTACTGATGTTACTCAGGTCTCTTGATTTGTTTCTGTTCTTACAAATTTAGTTATGATAAAAAGAAGTGTTTGAAAAAAGAATTAATTTAATTCTTAGTTAAAATTAGTTCATTAAAGAATAACAAAATGACCAGGAAGGCGCTTACACTATATATTTTACATTTTGTGATATGTATTGATAATTATCTTTATCGACATTCTCTTTTCTATAGCGTCCAGCCGTATAGCAGAGTTTGTTTCAATCGAACAGAGACTGACGTTTTAGGTGGACTAGAATTTGTGGGTTTGGTGGTCTGGTGTGGTGCAAATGCTGGATCTTTCAGCATGACAATGATCCCAAACACATCGCCATGGTAACCAAGGAGGAGGGGCTTCCTAAGAAGCATTTCAAGGTCCCTGATTGGCCGAGCCAGTCTGCAGATCTCAGCCCCATAGAAAGTCCCAAAACATGGAGGAATGGGCCAAAATAGCAGCAACAGTGGAAACCTGCTGGAGACCTACAGGTAACCTTTGACCTCAGGCATATCCAGCAAAGGGTCTGTTACAAATTATAGAGATGAACTTTTGCTATTGACCAAATACTTATTTTCCACCATAATTTGCAAATAAATTTTTTTTAAAATTCCGAAAATCTGGATTTTTGACTCTCATACCTATGATGGAAATTACAGGCCTATCTCATCTTTTTAAGTGGGACAACTTGTACAATTACGGCACTTCAGATTTAGCCTACCTTAAACATAAAGATGGCCGCCCTCAGACAGCCGACGGGACGCTACGCTGTGGAGCTGCATGTTAATGGATCAGAACCGGGGAGCTTCCAGCCACATCGTTTGTCTCCGTCTCTCTGGAGTTTATTTTTCCATCTCTGAAAAGGTCGTCTGAGGCTGGAGAAGGAATTAGAAAGCCAGGAGAGAAATGAGAGAAGAGATGATTGAATAGTTTGGCATGAAAAGGAGAGACAGGCCAAGTGAATGTTAAATAATGTTTGAAACAGAAAGCTTCTGTTGAATTCAACTAGTGGAGCCTGAGTGAGAGAGAGGCTGCAAGATGGAGAGAGACGGAGACTGTCAGGACGTCACAGGAGCTGAGATGCAAAATGAGAAGGAAATAGATGGAGAATATTTAAGGTACACAACTTATTACTACAGACACGTCGCAACACCTTTTAGAGATATTAGCCTACTTACTGTAACACAGATCCATTGAAGCGTTGCAGAGATAAAACAGGAATAAAACAGCTGCTGTTCAAATTAAAGGATTTAAATCTGATGCTTTCAGATCTGATGACAGCTGACAATAAAAAGACTAACTTGAAGTCATACAGAAGCCCAGACTCATTCATTACCTGCTATTTTCCACCTCATTTCATCCCTCTTTCTTCTGCTGGCCTGTGATTAATTCTGTCCTTTCTTGGGGACGATGAGACAACCAGGGACAGACAGGAAGAAAGACACAAAATGGCAGGAAATGAGCTGATTCCGAGGAACCTCTCCAGCTAGGACATGTTCCCTCATGACCACGCTTCGTCTGCAGGATTCTGCTCGTTTCTCCTGTTGGTCAGAGAGGCTCTGATTGGTTTCCTGGGAGCTCACCTTGAAACTGGACCTTTTTCGTAGGATTACCACTAAATCATATCCGTTTTTGTATTTTTCTGTACAGCTCGTATTCCAGATCAACCTGTTTTAAGGTTAACTGGTTACCAACGTCTGTTAGCATCTGTTGCTAGTAGCTACCACAGATGTGACCGAGCTGAAGGAGCCCACTTAGCTGCCCACGTAGGTGCCGTTCTCTTAACTTAGCAGGAAATGATCAGCAGACAGCAAGCTAAACGGAAGGAGCATTTTAATTTCATGCATATAAAATGCCATTTAAAAGTAGAAAACATGAGGAACTGCGGGGTGAGAAAACCACAGCTTCTCTGCAGCAGTGATTAAACTTTTAGACCAGCATTTAGCTCTAACTGTAGAACTGATGCAACTTCCTGTCAGCTGATCAGTTAACAGCTTAACCCCTGATTATCTTGTTACCACTGTTACCACACAGACAGTAGGGGAGTCTGAAAAAATCATTTCATATGCCAGATTCGCTTGACTTAGTTTAGATGCTGCAGTTTCCTAAGACTACTACATGTCATTTAATATTTTATTGTATACGCTACATTATGTTATCGAGGAATAAGTGTACAAAACTTTATTTTATCTGGCTTTGTTCCCTGACTGTCAGAAATAAGGATATATTACTGAGCCCAAAGGTACAAAAGGCAATAACAGACAAATGCTGGACCTCAGGGTAACTATCTGTGTCTTTTTCATCTTCTGAAAGGTACATACATGTTCCTCGGAGCTAAAAAGTAAATTTTTGTACTATTTCTTAGATAGGGTACAATTTGTGGTCATTATCTCTTTTATAAAAAATACATCCATTAGTAAAGCTAGAGTTATGTGAATAGACTTCGTAATTTTATTTTTAATCAGACAAATGATTTCACAATGATTTTTCTGACTTTTAAAAATTGTGAATATATTTTTAAATGATTTTAACAAGATAAATTTAAGTATTTGAATCAATTACATATTTTTTTTCTTACCAGATGAACTTATCCTTCTGCCAGAAAAAAAAAAAAAGTTTTTGTTGGTAACTATGGGCTAGATGGTTGGGCAATGTGTCAATAATGTAAAGTCAATGATGATTGGCTGTAAAGGTAGCGCTGATAAAAGCTACAGACTATAGAGGAACAAACAGGTACCACCCCACTGACAAGACTTTGTACCCGTAAAAGTACAGTTCAGTACTTACATTTTTGAGTTTGCTGACTGAACCGAAAAATGAACCAAACAGTGAAATTGAAGTTGTGTAACGAATCCTGTAAAAGTAATCGATTGCTAAACTCCTCAGTCCTGCAAAGGTTCGAAGCTGACCTGAACAGAGCCGAGGGATCCCTGGTTGTTCAGTTCTGTTTCTCCTCACCAGGAACAGAGATGATGAAGATGGAAAGGGAATCACAGCTTACGGAAAACTTCATGAACACAAAGCAGTTATAGATTTTCTCCATATTTACTGTGAAACATATCTCCCCTCCACTGAAACCTGTGCAGGCCCTCCGGTAAACACTAGAAGTCCTGAAATCTCCTCTGTGCGCTCCATATGACTAACGGTGCGGTTCGATGCTTCTACTTTGAAAGGGGCAGAATTTGTGGCGATTGTTTATTTAGCTATTTTTAGGGGATACTGGTATCGGGTCGATACCGTTCCAATGTGCTCATATCGGTATGGCTAAAGATAACCCATATGATACCTAAAGCGATAGATAGAATGTGGAAACATGTTTATTTTTACTCAAAATTTTTGTTTTGGGGTAATTTTTTCAACATTTTTCTACATTTTATTTTTTATGTAATTCACCATCATCTGTTGTAACAAGTAGAGAAGAAAATAAAACCTGTGTTCCATTTTAGGGCATTTTTATGTGTGGTAGAAATATCGGCATTGGTACTCGGTATCGGCCAGTACTCAGAGCTAAGTATTGGTATCATAGCGGTTAGAAATAAGTGTTATGGGTGCATCCGTAGCTATTTTAAATCTTTTTATAGTTTGTGTTTTATTGCTTCTTTATTTTTTCTTCATAAACTCTGAGGGATGGCGTGAAAGTTTGTGGGTCTGCTAGATCAGAGCAGCTCTGTGCAAAAAGGAGATGAAATGCCATTTACCACGATGATGCAGGTTTAGCACAAAGTGACTCAGAGAAAGCTGAAGCAGCAGCAGCTTGTGTTGGTGAAGCCATCTTAAACCTTCAGGCTCCTCTTCTAGCAGCATTCCACACAGATCAAGCAAGCGACCCACTTCAGAAAACAATAAAACTCCAATTACTGCCTTTGCTTTGCTGTGAGTTATTTATAGATGTTCTGATAAAATCTGGTAAGTTTTACCTTCACGATCACACCTGCTGAGCAGCAGGGTGTGCCTCTCTCTTTAAATGGATTAACAGTCAGGTGGGCCTGCTGAGGATGTGACTGATGGAATCAACCATCACAACGACACAGGGAGAAAGGCTGGATGTGGGTGTTAAGTAGAGAGGGATGGGGGGGGGGTTGATTGATAAGGCGAGCGAGGCCAGAAGCAACAGAGGAGGTAGAAGCAGAGGTGGCTGAGGAATCAGAGGGAATGAAAAGGAAGGTTTAGCAGGACGGAGCTGTGTGGATGAGGGCAGAGGAAGGTGATGAGGAGAAGGAAAACGCTGCAATGTTGTAAATCTGCGAGGAAAGCTTGCAGCAATGCTATGAAGGTTCTAGCAGTGAAGCTGGGCCACTTTCAGACTCTCAGGTTAGACGGCGGATTAATGAAAGACGGATCGCTTCGCTGAGATGGATGGAAATCCGTAGGCTCTCCTGGGCAGAGATGTTTGTTGGTCCTAATGAGCAACAGCAGATCAACCTTAGCATCTCATTCATGGAGTTTGGGATTGGCTGCAGGTTTTCCTCTTCCTCCCTGGAGGAATCTATAGTTTACTGTGAGTGGAACAGACAGGCTGAACCCATGGAAAAGGAAGCATTTGCTGTGACTGACAGATGAATGCGCTGCTTGTTTGTGGCCGGCCAACACGCCATCTTATCATTTCTCTGCATGTTTGTGTTTTTCTCAGCAGCTGAAACGGGAGATTTTCTGTTTCAGGCGCCGTAAGCTGCAACACGTAGGAGATTAAGGCTTCTGCTGGGAAAGTCTCTCCAGATAGCTTGCATATCACTTGAGTGACTTTATTGTCCCTGTGGCGATATAATCCCACTGCGCATTGACAAACATGTGCACACTCCAGCGCTCCCGTGCACGCCTTCATGCGCAGCCACTCACATGCAGGCACCCAGGGCTCCCTTATCTGTTCTCCTGTTGCGTGTTTGTGAACAAAGCTTGATCCTGCATTGCTCGCGTTGATTTGTGCTGTTCAAGTCCTGCTTCTCCTGACCTCGGGCCACTCCTCAACTCAATTTCACACTTGCCAGCTGCTGAAATGTCCTAATTCAATTTGCCCTGTTTAAGGAAGCAGAGGCATAGTCTCTGAGGAAAGTTTAGAAGGCACAAAGAGGAATGGTCCTGTCAGCTTTGGTCAGCGGTCCTCGGCTGCAGATAGCTTTCCCCTCCAGGCTGCAGGTCACTCACTGGAACCGGCGACGTTCACTGCAGCAGCAAACCTGCAGATGTTCAGGCCTGAGTTAAAGCAGGTGGGAAAGCACTGCAGCTGATCAAGGAACACAGTTCAGATGTAGACAGCAGCAGCAGAACTGTTTCCTACTTTTATCACGACGGGCTGGACGTTTGAGAGAAATGCAGGAGATCTCAGAGCAGCGAGGGAGAATTCAGATTAATGCCATGCACACCTGAGAGATGCGGTTTATAATAAAATGAATCACTCGTTTCTAATCTCAGATAAAACATTATGAGGAGGTTTTATATCTAGTTTTAAAAAAAACAGTGATGAGTTGATGTCAGTAATGGAAAGGTGGGACAGAGTATCAGGTCCTTCGTAGAGTAAAGAAAGACAACATGATTTTTCTTTCAAATTTCTAGATTTACATTCCAGATTCACAAGAAAAAACCTTTTTATTCCCTGATGTGGAAAAGTTATAAATATGCAAGAAAAGAAGGATAACTTTCCACGATTAAAGGCATACATTCACAATATTTAATTCATTTCCGTTTATTTCTATAGCACCAATTTAAAACATGTCATCTCAAGGCACTTTAAAAGTAAGTGAGAGATGACAGCAGAGCTTATGGAGTCGTTGACTGGCAGCTTTCACTCCTCCTGGACCAACATGTAGCAACAGTAGGCAGTTGCTGTTGCTGCTGACTTCACAGAAATCTCTCGTTGTAATATTGAAACTGGGATAGTTTGACCATCTCCAGGTCCAGAGCCGATTCTGCAGCTTCTTCCTCGTCGTCTCAGGCGTGTTATCCAGATGCTGGTCGAGGCAGTCATGTTCTGATCCAGGAAAAGAACCCGGTTCTACAAGATGCAAAGCTCCTGAATTTACAGCTTAAATTTCTCACTTTAAAATCTTGGTGGATTTATGAGTTTATTTCATGAATATATCTGATAGAAAAGACCCAGATTTTTATTTCTTCTAAAAATCTGTTGTTTTAGTGGCTTTTCTCCCACTGTGTTCCTTTCCTCTGCAGCACCTCTAATACTCCGTCGTATTAAGGTGCTGCACACTGCCGACTTTAGATCAGCTGGAATATTAACACGGCAGCTGTTGTGATAATCGCATGAAAAGCTTTGAGCTCGTTACTGAGTGACGGATCTCTGATCTGTTCTGTGAGGGCCAAACTTTCTACCCTGCTGTGATTGGTGACGTTTTTGGTTTGGGAAGAAAAACAGATATCTATTATATGGTCAACAATGAAGTTACAGTGATCTGAAACTGTTACTCATTAAAACTGTAGTTTACTTCAATCTGTAGAAAAACACAGCTCCATTAAAAAGTCAACATAGAATATGCTGAAATAATTAAATCATAGCTTTTCTCAAATTTGTAACATGGAATTTATTATTAAAACTTAAAAAATGTAATCATGAATGCAAACACTTTCTGTATGCCGACTGTAAACTCCTTCCTGGTCGACCTTCTCAGTTATTTACTCAGAACATTGAAGGCGACGGATGCTGCAGCGGCGGCCCACATGGACTTCTGGGGCTTAGTGGACTTTTTCAATCTCTGCGCTGCTTTTCCAAAGATTTCTTTTAGCTCTTTGCTTTAACAATTTTATTATGTCTCGGTGTGCTGGCCTGCAGCGTTGGCAGCATCTTTGCTAAAAGGAACACTACTGTGAGACACAATAAAGGGAAGCAGCATTCTCGTAATGCACACTGCTTGCATGCAGGATAAATTGACCCTATTTGAAGAACACTCTCCTGACACTTTGAAGAAATTCACCATAAGTTAGAGTGAAAAAGAAGATGAGAATATGGCTCTCGAGAAAGATGAATAAAAACATATCCTCGCTCTGGAGGAATTTAATAAGAAATGACATCATACATGAAAAAGGCAAAGTAGACAAACAGGTTGAAATGTTATGTCAGTTTTTTTTTCAATAAAGTTTTATTGATGTACGCATAAAGATGTTGCAGTAGTTATAATTATAGAGGTGAACCAGTTTCCTGTCTGTTATGTGTATCTATAAAACCTTTCATAACCAGCGAATGCAAAACAATAACTCACAAATTAGAAGGTACCAAAAAACAACATCAAACTGAATTAATGAGCCTGACAAGCACCAAAAATAATGTTTCATTTAGAGATGATAAAATTATTCTAGATGTTCAAACCAAATTTATAAATATCATCATAAATAATAGAATAAAACTGCAATCAAATAACTTGTATGAAAGTTTACTAATTACACAAATCCAGGAAAAGTTGTAAAGATATTAATTGAAATCATTTAAAATAAATGTGAAATAAAGCATAAGTTAAAATACAGATATGAATAGGATAAGATTATTTATTATAGGTCAGATATTCACCGTGATGTTAAAAACAAAAAGAGATCAAAGTAAACAGCAAACTTGCTGTTTTCTGGTGTGAATTATAGTGAAAATGTCCAGCTGAGATTGGAGCTCATTAGACACAACCAACCCATCAGTAGCAACAGCACATGTGTTGCTACCTTTTATGGTTCTTCTGTGTATTCAGCTGTGTGTTGTTTTGACAGAGATGACTCCATATCACTGTGGGATCAGGTGTGTGAGCGCACTGTAAGCTTGTTTGCAGGGTTTACGGCTCGTATCTTTCTCTTTCTAGATGTTCCGACATAATGTGGCAGAAAGAGTTGCTGTGTTAGGTCATAAACTCATTGTTTGCACAGAGCTAGTTCAGTGTTGCTCTATCTGGAGGGATCAAACTCAGACGGACCAAATTTTATCTAATTACACCTGTAGAAAATAAGAAAATTGAATTTTTCTATCTGAAGCTGTAATAAGCGTTTGACTGGTGAGGAAAGATGCACGGCTTTAACCACCATTGCCTTCCTGTAGCTTACATAAATAGATCACAAGCTATGCCAGGATGCTGTGGATTTCTGAGCATGTTGAGTAATTCTGTAGCATCTGTGTTACAGCTCCGACATGCCTGATATGAAGATAAACTCAGTAGTGCTTTTTAAATGCTGCAGGAAGATTTCCACAGCATCATTCCTTTACTACAACCTATGTTATGCAGACAATCTGTTTACGCTGATGAAGATCCAGTCTTCTTACTCCGCAGACCTGGACCAGCTCCAAATGACCACAGCACAACCTGTTTTCCAATAATGATCTTTTTATCGTCTACGGTACAAGGTAGCCTGTTGTAAGACAGCAAACCACGCCCAGTTTTACACCCTTCATCCCATCATACAGCAACTATAATCCACAGCACTACACATATACTTGCTTTTAATAACGCATACACGTGATTATCATGGCTGACTCGCGTAGCGTGTGCGCGTCTTCAAAAATGAAGACGGGTCCGAACAATGTGGTGTGAAACTAACCGCTTAGTGAGTCACATGACTTTGACTTGAGTCAGATTTGAACCTATTTACTAGAAAAGACTTGATATTTCACCCAATAATTATAGTTTTTAACATCTATTATTTCAAAGTCTTAGACATTTACGTCATTTAACTCATTCCATGTGTGTGTAAAAGTTATAATCCTTCACCTACTGATTAATCCCGGTTTTTGGATGTGCCAATGTTTTGTTTCGTCTTAATTATTTAAAACAGAATACAAAAACTTATCCAAGCATTTATCTCTAAACCGCCTTGATTCCTTTAACAGTATCTTCACAGGTCTACCTAAAAAATAAATCAGACAGCTGCAGCTGATCCAGAATGCTGCTACTCGTGTTCTCATTAGAACCAGGAAAGTAGAACACATCAACCCAGTTCTAAAGTCCTTCCTCTGGCTCCCTGTAGCTCAGAGAATAGACTTCTAAATACTTTTATTAGTTTGTAAATCACTGAATGGTTTAGCACCAAAGTTCATTAGAAATCTGCTATCATGGTACAAACAATCAGGTCCTCCAGCTCTAGTTTACTGATCGTCCCTAGAACCAGAACCAAACATGGAGAAGCAGCTTTTAGTTTCTATGCTCCTCATATCTGGAACAAACTACCAGGAGAATGAAAAGCTGCAGAGAAACTGAACTCTTTTAAATCTAAAATTAAAACTTACCTATTTAGACTCGTTTATGAGTTACTGATATGATAAATTTCAGTTTTTAATTTTCATAATTTTGCATAAATGTTCTCTTATGTTCTAATGACTTCAAATGCAAAATGTTGTCTTTATTGTTTCTTTTATAAATGTTCCTTTATGCTTTCTCTTAGTGATTCTATGTTTAAATTTTTACATTTTTGTAATCATGTAAAGCACCTTGTGTTGAAAGTGTGCTATAGAAATAAAATCGCCTTGCCTTGCCTTGCCTAATCAATGATAGCATCCAGCCGTCCGTCCATCCAAACTCGGTCAGTGCCTGTCTAGATGATAGCATTTCAGATTTAAATTATTTTAGAGCCTGATGTAAAGATCATAGCGTTTAGATGTTAAAGGCTATGGATTTGTTGCAGGATATCCTTTTATTTTAGAATGGTGAAGAATTGGCATTCTCATTGACCACTAAAGGATTTAGCAGGTGTGTAAAATAAATATCATAAATGGAATAAACATTTTAGTTTCATCACTCAGAAACTTCATCCAGCCAAGTTTTATCTATTCAGACTTTGTAATGTTGAAAGGTTCGGAGGAGCAAAGCCAAACCAACGTGTCCGGTTTAAAGTGTGCCTCGTTTTTCCTGCATTTGCCACTTAGTTCATGTAGTTTTCATCCTCATACATGCAGTACGTGACACAAAGACTGCAGCGCCAGAGAAGAGAAATGAAGTAATTCCTTCCCTCTGTTGCACGGACATTTTCACTGTGTTCAGGGAGACATTTTAATTGAAATATGTGAAGTTCAATCATCCCCAACCTCTGCCTTCAAACGCGATGCTACAAGTGAAATTACATTCTTAGACCTGGCTTACAGCTGCAAGGTCAGACGAACGTCCAAACATTCACTAAATGGACCCACCAGGAGGACATTCGCCAAACTGGGAGCCACTGGTTTTCCATGCTGACATTTCCTCAGTGACAGGAGGCCAACCAGTGTGTCGGCCTCTCCTCGTTGTCCTTTTTCTGTCCATTGTGGACGGCTCACTGAGGAAGCAGGTGTTGGCAGGACTTGGACAGCTTCTCAAATATTTGTGCTCTTTCACTGAAAGCAGATGTTTTCAGTGTGCAGCCACCATCACTCAGGCTTTCCGGCGGTTCGGTCCCTGGGGAGGTCCGCCGTTCGTTATCAGGTGGAAACACATTGGCAAGTATTTATGTTGGAATGTCTTCACTCAGTTAAACTCCAGGGATTCTTCCCTGGTTTTGCTTCAACCTTTATGTGTTAAGTTACTAGCTGGTCTGTTGTGTTTCATTTGTGAGGCCAGTTTACTTCTAATTCTCTTTCTTACATTTTTGGTGTAAAATAAGTCAAAGACGTTACATATTTTTACTTAGCTTTCCTTTTTCAGACGATTATGGCAACAGTAAGCATTTTGTTTTATTTCTGGGTCCTGTGACATTTTTTCTTTTTTTTTTATTTAATAGCAGAAGATATGTCCATGTTGTGTATTCTGGACATAATTTTATTTGATATTTTATCTTTATTTTGCATTTTAAAATAAAAAGGGCAAACCATAAACATGTCTTATGCCACGACAATGATAAAAAAAACATTTTTTTTAATTTTAAATTAATATCTCATAAATATTTTAGTTTGGAAATCAATAAAAACTGCCTTTGCAGATTGATTTCTACTTAAAATACTTCCTCATCTGTTGAAAGCTATCAAAAATTTACTTTTCATTATGTTTTTTCTCATTTTCTATGAATGAGCCATGTTGCCATTATGGAATGAAAAAAAATAATTTTTTGAATAGTTTTTGATGGCAACGAGTAAAAAATGAATTTATCTGTATTAATGCCAATTCTAGACAATCTCAGCAGTCAACAATTCATGCTCCAAAAAATTACAATTTGTGTAAAACTAGGGATGTTCGATATTATTGGCCGGAAGTCATTATCAGCTGATATTGGAATTAAAATATAAATATATATGACAGATTTGAGGTTTTGTTTTTGAGAAAATGTTCCAGCTACTTTTGAAGACAAAATAAAAATGGCACCATTAAAACTCAAGTATGCATGATACAAGATATTTCATTGTAGTTACCTAAAAGGGTTTAGTAGTTTTTGTTTTTTTATAAGGGAGGGTCCCGTCATATCGGTATCGGTTTATATGGGTATCGGAAATTATGAGTTAGGCTATATCGGTATATCGGATATCGGTAGAAAAGCAAATATCGAACATCCTTATTTAAAACATAAAAAAATGTGTTTTTTGTGCTTATTGCTTTGTCTGTTTATAATTGTAAATAAAACAAGTTATTGGATCCAGGAGTTTAATTTATTATAATATAAAGTGGAAACTGGTATTGATGGTGTTTATGATCACTTATTTTAAAACATCTGGTCCAGTAACTAGTTGGTTTAAATATTCTATCAGAGCCGCCGGTCCTGTGCACAATATTAAACTGTATTGTAGATTATTTAACTGATCTGACTTCTCACAAAAATAGTTTGTTTTTCACACTTAACAATGACCGAGTGGAGGAAATACTCCCGCCGCTCCTTCACAATCATCTGTGACCTGCTGACATCCAGCTGGCCGAGTGGGTTTAGAATCACAGGAGCGCTACTTAAATTTGATTCAAGTAAAAGTAAATACTTATTTCATAAAAAGGTTACTCAAATACTGAGTAAATGATGATGTCATCAGATGGGGAACATATGCTAGTACCAAACCTTTTAGTCTCTCATTCAGAAAATCTTTTATTAGCTTTCATACGTGAGACAGCAGCTCATCACACATCTGTTCTCATCATGAACAGTTTGAATCAGTGATTTGACCCTTCGTCGTGTGTGTGTGACTCTGCGGGTGTGTGTTTGTGTCGTGTAAAATAGTTTTTGGTGTGTGTGTGTGTGTGTAAACATGCGGGCGCGCCTGATAGATTTTCAATTTAAATTCCTATGTATATGCTCCTTCCACCAGAGCAGTAGATGAGATTGAGCCAAAACGGCTGGTTCTGAAATTGGGCCGGTCATGCTGGACTCACAGCTCCATTTAAATGCATTAAAGCTGAAGGAAAGTGACTCGTATATTAGGGTTTTGACGTAGAGAAACAGCCAGCAGCTCTGGGAACGACTGGCGTTTGACACACTTAGATCTCAGGAACATCCATTAGCGGCTGCTACATACGGGACGTAGCGAGCGACGAGGTCAAGCCCCAGATTTACAGACTGGAAAAGGAACACGGCTTTGGCTAATGTCTTGTTTCATTGTTAACGAGCCGCCATCACCCTCTGCTTTTATTTCAATAAAAGTGTTGGATGACGGGTGGCAGCTGATGTTTATCCCTTGTCAAAAGCTGAAGACTTTGCATTTAAAATCACTACCTGCTGTCACGGGTGCTGTCAGAAAGAGAGGAAGAAACTGACACGTGTG
Source organism: Apricaphanius iberus (assembly GCA_028564705.1). Taxonomy (NCBI): domain Eukaryota; kingdom Metazoa; phylum Chordata; class Actinopteri; order Cyprinodontiformes; family Aphaniidae; genus Apricaphanius; species Apricaphanius iberus. The sequence goes on from JAPXFQ010001994.1 coordinate 468,118, forward strand.
ACAGGCGGTTTAGACGATTCGATGAATTGTCCCGGTGCTAATGGTGATAAAAAGAGGCATCTGCTGCGCTCGATTCCATTCTCAAACTGGACATGAATAATTCATGAGGGTCGTTTAAGGAGAGGGGCGGCATAAAATGGCATGGTGTTTACAGTCGAGCCAAAAGCTCATAAACCGCCTTCTAATCTTTCATGTATTTCACTTCAGTTTAGAATTTGTGTGGAAAAAGTTCTGAAAGAGGTTTAAAGTGAAATACTAAAGTGTTTGGACAGAAATGTCATTTCAGGATTTAAAAAATGACACCACACAGCTGTGGTTAAAGAGGGGAAAATATTGGATCATAAAGTTTCAGTAAACAATCCATGTTAGTTGGCTTGTCAGGGATTAATCTATAATCGCATAAAAATGTGCCGGTATGCCAAATATCCCAGTTTGGTATGTACCTTGGTTTGATGTAATGGTTTGGTCCATTTTCGGTACATTAAAATAGTGAAAAAAAGTTTAAACTTTACTTGCATTAAAATCTCCAACAATATATTCTCAGAAAACAAAAATGTAAAAAAACGATCAAACTTAATTTTCCCTGAAATTATTTTAGACAGAAACTACTTATTCTGTGCAGTTTCAACAAATGAACATGTTTTTTTACCAGGAGGAACAGATCCAGAGACAGCAGCATTTCCGCTCCGATTAACAGCGTTCATAGTTCCCTTTAGGCGTGTTTGGATGGGGGAATCATATCAACGTGACACCAGAACACTGCTTTCATCTGTGTTATCGAATTTTTCCTCATTCTCATACTTCGTCAGGAAGCCGAAGTGTTCCCAAACAGGAGACTTTTATTACGAAGGAGAGTGTTGGAGCTGATGCTTTTCCTGAATCGCTGGTCATAAGGAGACGCTGTGGTTAGCATGTTGTTGGCTAATGTGCAACACAGTTAGGCGTACATATAGAAACTCGATACGAAAATGTATACCGGACCGACTGCTCTGTATTAAAACATTCGAATACAACCAGGTGTAATAATTACATTTTTATGTAGATAACTTTCCCTCTCTAGCAGTACTTCAGAAATGTCTTTAGTTTGCCTTTAACACGATCACACCCAAGGCAGTCATTTTCACCAGTTTCATATTTTGAAGTGTAATACCGATGTTTAAATCAATCTTAGGTTTCCGTTTCTTCCCGACTTTTCTTATTTATGTATGTCTGTTATTTCAATGTTATTATTTTAATGTAATTAACTACCAAACAGATGTCAGGTTATCCTTACCTTTAGTTCCAACAACCCCCAGTTTGATGGCTTTATTTTTACGCTGTAAATTTTTCCCATGAGGGACAGCCACAGACTATAGTAGAATGGACTAACCCTCGTTGACGTCACCCATAGGTTTCTGAAGAGCAGGAAAAGAAGCCAACTGGGCGGTTCCCACCGCCGCCATCTTGTCCGTTTCGCATTGTTACTCTCAGAAACTCAAAAAATGGGTAAAGAGGTGGAGCTGAGAGTAGCACTGTGAGGCTGGGGGTGGAGGGTTACAATCCAAGCCGACATAGCTACAAGCTAGTCAGAAGCTAACTGAAGCTAACGTAGGCTGCAGCCGGTTTCAGCCAGAAGACCACGGTTAAGAGACTTTTGCCCTGTTTTTCAAGTAGGATCAATTTAGACGAAGAAACATCTCGTCAGCTGCTTAATATGGTGTTATTTCCATTACCATCGGTGGAAGCTGAGGACATAGTCGGCTCATCTTAACAACACATCCACCAAAAAGTAGTCACAAAGTCATCATGAAAACTCAGATCCTCTCAAAAAATAAAAGCCCTTTGACTCACATCTCATCCATTAGTTTATGCCTCCAGCTGTGTTCCTCACACCAGTACTGATCTAACCAGCGATCATCTAGTCTGTCTAGAGTCCAACTCTGTAGTCTTCCACCCTGATCTAGCCGACTCCCACTCTCTGATGCTGCGTCCTGCTGGCTTTGCTGCTCTGCCGCTACTCGACAGGAATGCCTTCTCCAACTCACATGTAGAAGGTGATAACGGCTCCGATCGGAGCTCCATTCCTCTTGGCCTCCTGACAGAAATTCTCCCCCCACTGCTGGTGAAGCCCGTATAAAGCCTTCCCCAAGCAGAGACTTCTTGGATGTTCTGTTACTTTAATCAACACCAAAGCAAGCCGTATTTGTCCAATAATTGCAGATTAACATCCAAACCGGAATACAAACTGCAGAGGCAACTGATAGTGGAGTTAAGAGACACAAAATGGCAGAAGTCTTTACGTCAGTCCCAGGATGTGAAGGACTTGGTAAAAGTTTCTCTCTCTGAGCTTCAGGACCGATAACTAAAACCTCAGTTTTGTCCTGGTTGAGCTGCAGAAAGTTTTCTGCCATCCAGGATTTATTATCTAAAATGCAGTTAAAAAGTGCATCCATTGGCCGTGTGTCATCAGGAGACATGGAGACGTACAACTGTGAATCATCAGCATAACTGTGAAAGTTAACTCCATGTCTCCTGATGACACTGCCAAGAGGGAGCATATACAGGTTAAAAAGCACTGGGCCTAAAACTGAACCCTGAGGAACACCACATGTGATCTTATGGACCTTAGAGGAACAGGTATCTAAACTTACCATAAAAGTCCTGTTAGTGAGGTAGGATGTGAACCATTTATGAACAGCACCAGAGAGGCCGATCGGATTTAAACTAAACACATTTAGTCTCAAAAACATATTCAATCTATAAATGTTGTAAAGTTTTCTTCAATAAATCTCTGGTGTTTACATCAGGCAAAGATGGACAAAGAGGAATTATTTGGAATTGAAACTGGAATTTTCCTTTAGGCCCAAACGCAGGATAATTCTTCCCAAGCCATGCAGCAGGAAAACAGAGCCTATGTCTCTAAATCGCTGGCCTTTAACCAGCTACTGAACCCTGATCATGTGACCTTACATAAGAATTTGTCACTATAGCTGGCATTGATCAGTGCAGAATGAGACCGTCTTAGGCATAAGTTACGGTATTCCTCATCATTTGTGTTTGAGCATAAGAGGTTTCAGATGTTTTAATCCCCAACATTGTTCCTTTGCCCTCTTTTCTTTGCTTATGGAGGAAAACATGATCTCCCATATAAGAGAATTATGTTAAAATCTAAAACAAAGCGACCAAAAGCTTGGGGATAAAAACCAGTGAATAGAGAAATGAAAGCCTGCCGCTTCTAAACGGTGAATAGCATGGATGTTGCCTCATTCTTTAAAGTCTGGCATCCTCCACATGTAAGGAGAACATGGAAGCTGCTGATCTGACGTTTGGCAGTGTAGCCATAATCCATCTTATCGTGTTCCGTCTCTCTTAGCATTCTTCCTCGGCTCTATATAGAGAAGATCTGAACACCGCCATATTTTCTGCTTTTAATGTTCGGTCTCACGGATTTGGACGCTTCAGCCCCTGAAGATAAACGTGACAAAGATTGTAATACCTCTGGATGCTGATTTTATGATCGCTGTCTGTTACAGGAGTTCATGCTTTCATCAGCTAGTCTAAATTCTGTCCCACAATGGAATGAGCTGCATTCGGGTGGAGTTACAGCCTTCATCAGCTACACCTTCACTCTCACAGTGATGCAGCTTAAACTCCTGACTCTGTTTTTCGTTCTCACTCTTCCCTTTGCTGCTGGGTTACATCTACTACCGTCACAGGTGGGTAGAGTAGCCAAACATTAAAAAACAACTCCAAAACAAATATTTATTCTACAGTAGTAAAAGTAAAAAGGAGAAGTCCAAAATATGAACCAAGTAAAAGTAAAAAACTAAGAAGGCCACTTGGGTACTGAGTACATCCAACTAAGAGTAAAATTAAAATGATTAATACAAATAAATACTTACAAAATGAATATTTAAAGCAACAGATAAACTTCATTTTTTATATGATACCAATACAAGTAAAACTATATATATATATATATATATTTTTTTTTTTTTATTGAATTTTCTGTCTATTTAGGCCAAAAAGAATACTATTTTAAACATTTTATTTTCATTTTACTGCATGTCCACTATAGTGGACAACAGGATGATTCACATCTAAATACGTCTTAATTCTAAACAGAAAGAAATAAAATCTGATGACTTTAACCTAAGAAAATGTTTAAGCTGATCAAAAAACACAATTCTTCATGAGCTTTTTGTTTCCCACCAAGCACAAGCAACTTTCCTCTCTGACTCTAGTTTTTCCCTTCATCAGATTCTCCTGCTTCTTCTTCATCTCTGTCTTCATCATCTCCTCCTATTTGTATCTTGGTGTGATGAATCCTTCCTCCAACTAAATGTGTCCAAAACAAAAGATATGATGCTCAGTTTTAGGAAGTCCAGTCCTTGCCCTGAATTAACCAGCATTAAAGGTGCAGATATTGAGCTGGTTAACAGCTATAAATACCTGGGAGTGGTCGTGGATGATAAAATATGCTTTGATGCTCACGTTGCCTCCACAACTAAAAAAGTTCAGCAACGGCTCTATTTCGTGCGGAAAATGTCATCCTTTAATGTCCATTCAGAGATGATGACCCTCTTTTATAGAAGTTTTATTGAATCAGTTTTTATGTTTTGCATTGTTACTTGGTACAGAAACCTGACCCTGGCCAATAAAAACAGGCTTGGCAACCTGGTTAAAGTGGCCAGTAAGGTTACAGGGAGGACTCAAGTCCATCTTACTGACTTGTACAGTAGACAAGTGTTCAGAAAGGCTTCCTTGATCTTGGAATGTGCAGATCACCCTCTCCAGTCTGAATTTGTCCTGCTGCCATCAGGTCGTCGGTGGAAGGTGCCTATTCTCCGGACTAAGAGATTTAAGGTTTCCTTTGTCCCCGCTGCCATTCAGGTACTGAATGACAGATCACTTGTCAATGGTATATATTTCCTGGTGCTCATGTTTGTTGGTTGCTGATGGTTCAGGCTGTTGGGGCCTGCTTGGGCGCCTCCCACTTTTGCACATAATTTTTATCTTTATTATTGGTTCTTTGTTCTACCCATGATGTGATGCTTATATTATGTTATGATATTGTCTGTTGTTGTACATCTGTGTGTTGTATCTGTGTGCTTTTCGTGTGCATCTTCCTGGCTGTAAGACTATTTTCCCTGCTTGGGACAATAAAGTTACCTTACCCTTACGTTAATACTCATCCTTATCATCTTTAAGTATCTTCTTCTTAACATCTTCTGGTAGCCAGGCATTCTAATTGAGTAAAAACAGGGACTTCCTAGCATGGAAACGCATCAAATGACACGTCACTGGAAAACCCAGAATGTCCCCTAAAGAGGACTGTGGGGCTTAATACATTGAGTCTAAATGTGATGGAGCCAGAAATGCTGGATCATATTTATGATGTGTGTGTGTGTGTGTGTGTGTGTGTGTTCCATGTTTCTGAATAAAAAGCAGAAACACACTATTTTCCTTTTTTTGAACATGTTTTGGCCACAGGTTTAAAATGAAGCGACCAACTATGAGCACTAAGAGCTTCTGTTTTTTGTTTGAAACAAAAGGTTTGCCCACTTAGACAAAGTGGTTATTTAAAAAATCACAGCAGCCCACAGTGACTGTGGACCAATCAGAGTCCCCCGATTAGATCCTGTGAAGGGCAGGACTCACCAACCTAACACCCTCCTACTCAGGCTCTGGCTGGTGCAGCTGGGACTCTTCCAATCATGGAGATGTCTGCAGCGTCATTCCTTCAGGTTTCATTCAGCCATTTATGTCTCAGCTCTGCCTTCTGCAGGTTCAATTGGTGCCAATACCAGCAGCCATTGTGGGATTTCCTCTTTCATAGCTGCTGATCAATACCGGCAGTGTACTCAAGCACTTAACGTAGTCTGTGTTCTGATTTAGTTTTTCTATGAGCCTCAAGGTTGCGTCTTTGTTCAGCAGAGCTACCTGGTAACCAAACCCAGCGTTTCACTGTCGAGTCCAGGGGAGCTCAGTTATTCTCCTGATCTCAGACTACACGGGGAAACAGGTTTATATGAGATAAGAGGAGACTTGATCATTTTGCAGCTAAATGATTTAACAATAAACTATTGAGTGCATTCATAAGGTGCTTAAATGCAGGCTGTTTGGTGGTCTAGTCAGATTCACTTTGACCTGTTGGTCGAAGCTTCGACTAAATGCTGCATGCAGAATTATTGCAGAAGTTGCATTTGTTTCGATTAAGTCAAAGTTTAGAAGAAAACATGAACCACAATGTTGTCTCCTGACCACTCAAAAACAATTGACACTTTAACTGTGATGTCACTTCTCCAAGAAGGAGTTGCAACATTATTTGGATCAGCGATGAATTGAATAGGGTCTCTACGCTCTGATTGCTTTGACGCTCAGCGGACGGCGCCGTTCATCTAGCTCAACATCTGCGTTGCTGGCTTCTGCCACTTTCAAGCTTAAAGAGCAGCAAAAGTTTTAAAAGTTGCTACAGCCAAAGCACACAAAGCACAGCAGAGACTCTGACGGCTTCTTAGGGCCTCAACCAAAGATTTTACATGGAATCTTGCTGTCCTGGGCGTCAAAGTTATACAACAGTTTGACGTCTGGTGGAAAGTAGGGATTAGACTAAACATACATCCAGAGCTATGATAGAGAAATAAAGATCAAATTATATTTGTGTTACACCTCAAAGGAGAAAAGAAGAATTGGAAAAGCGTGTTGATGTTCAGGGCTGGTAGATAAAAAAATACCTAAAAAACCCTGAAAAAGTGGTACAGACACACACCACATTTATCTGATTTTTTTCTTCTCAGTTATCCACAACTTTGTGTTCTTCTAAAAAATGTTGCCTCATGTTAAAAATATGAAAAGTTTTAAGGGGGGCTCCAAGTGTCTAAGTATCGTCTCGACGCTCACTGATGGTGGCTCTTCAACCTCAGCCTGGTTATTACATGTTGATGATTATAGATGAAAAGTAAGGAGACAATCTGCCACTAATGGAAGCTCTCTGGTTCTGTAGAGTAATGGGGCTGGTGTCGTCTGTACGCAGCCCTGCAGGAACCCGATCTGCTTCCTGTAGGGGAAACTGAAGCCAGCGTCTGCTCTGGAAGGTTTATGACAGGACCCTGAGACTGTAATGTCCATAAGGGAGGTCAAGCAATCGTGGAAATTACTTCATCTGTTAAGTGGATTAGCCGCTTACTGTCCGCAGGAAGACAAGGTGAAAGCATCTCTGGATTGGAGCATTTGTAATGTCAGTGTTCTGCGTTAGGAGGTGCTGGATCATGTGTGCTTGGCTGGCAGGGAGAGAAACGGAGCCAACTGGAGGACCCATCATGCATACATGGCCGTCTGTTTGTTGGCACTGCAACGCCGCCTCGCTAACAAACTCTGGCTTTCACGACCCACTTGTTGAGTCAGGAGCGTTGTGTTGGGTGGGTGGGAGCGCCGTACTATCTGCTTCGTCATCCCAGATGAAGGGCAGAGCGGTGCAAGGCGGGATCAATCACTCTCCTGGACAGTCTGGCAGCGTAAACCTTTGATAAAGAGTGTCGTTCACAGCGAAGCCCCGTCAAGGACTTATTAAAGGCCTGACGCAGAGTGATTAATGATAAGGCTGGGGATGGAGGAGGGGGTGAAGCCTGAGCACAGTTCTGTAACGAAGACGCTGAAATCATCATCGCTCACATGACAAACAGTCTGCAACAACGAGAAATTTACACAAAAGTCCTTTTACAGAACAAAACATCAGCAAGTTGAGTTCTTCACCTTGTAGTCCAGGCTCTGCTAAAAGCAGGACTCACCGACCTCCACCCTCATGTGAGACACCTACATCTTTGAATTTAAAGCACGTCAACCCCCAAGCTGATGCTTTGGTTTCCCTGAAATCCATTTAGTCTTTTTTATGAATCAGAAATGAATTATTGAAGAGAGTTCATGGGGAGTCGCCTCAGTCAGCACAATAGGGCAGCGTGGGCTTCCTGGAACTCAAACTTCCAACCTCCCAGAGAGCAAAGACTGCGCGCCGCCTCCTAATCAGCTGCTGGGTCACAGAGCAGCAGCCAATCAGACGCGGGCATGCACTCTGCTGCTCTGCACCTGGAGGACCAAACCTGCATCATCTGGAGCTCCAGGAATCAGAAATAACACCAACAGGATGATGAGACGATGTCCCGCAAAACTTTCAATAACCTCATACATTTTCCTGTTATTTTTATTGGAATTTAACATTTCTATTATTGTGACTAATTAAATACTCACAATTTTGAAGTGAAAGGAAAATAAAACAGATCTGCAGAAAGAAATTAAGTCGGGGACAAATGTTTTTGCTATTTTGTTCTTGAAAGATTGCTTCATCCCTGGAGATCCTGCGTCTTCCTCTCCAGTGCCTCATTGTTTTATCATTTTTGCAGGAAGTTCCTGCCAGAGATGGAAGTTGCCTGCAAGCGAAACCAAATGAGCTGTTTTATGACTTATTGATGGAGCAGGAGTAGCATGAAGCTCCACTGTGTAGATCTTCAGAATAGGAGCTATGGATCCAGTTCCTGCGCAGCTGTAGCTGTGCCAGGAGGACTGGGAGGGCGTCAGATGTGGCTGCTGTGTGCTGTTCAAATGTTTTACTTTTATAGTTTTTTATAGTTTCTTCCTCTGTGATTTAATCCTATTAGAAAAATAGTTTTAATCAATTGAGAAAACATGCAATCCTAATCACTTCCTGTTTTTCTCCAAAATGAAACTAAATGGCTGAAAATTTGTTGTAAAACAGCAGAATCAATCGAGAATTAAGAGTATTTCTTAAGTATTAATATTCTTATCACATAAGTTACAGCAACCAGGGTATCATGATGGAGTTGCATATTTTGATTTGAAAATCTGGAAAAAGGGTAATGGTGGAAGTAAAAAAAAATATTTACTTGCAGTTGTATAAAAGAATTGGATCATTATTTTATAAACATGTTGATGATGAAAAGTGCCATAATTCAACAAAAAAATGTAAATAAACGTGACTCTGCTCTGACATCACAGGTACGACCTGACTTTCACCATCTGGTCTCCCTCAGAGCTGCAGTGGCATTATCGACTCTGAAGCTTTTAAAAGCTTGGTTACTGCTCTATGATAGAAGTTAGAAAGTTATTGACTCACCTCTGCATGCTGAACGCTTGGAGTGGTTGACATGGCAGTAAACCTGGTCGTATCTTCTGAATGATTTAGTTAAAATTCATCTGTTTCTGCTCGGTTACAGAGCGCTAACATTTGTTAGCAGAAAGTCCTGATGCTTCCTGTCAGCATCAGCTTTCCAGAGACTAAACAGTGATATAGGTTTTGTTTCAGCCTCCCTGCTTAGAAAAGAAAGATGTTCAGCTTTGAAAATGTTTGTGTTCTGTCTGGATATGGGTGGTGCAAAGATGGAAACATTTCTCTGTTTCTTCTTGATCTACTTTCTCTTTGTGTGCACGCCTGCTTTGACTGATCTGATCAATAGCTCATATGTTCCCGGGGAGCTATAAACTCTCAGCCCGAAGCCTCGGTGAAGAAGGAGACAAAAACAGGTTATTTTCTCTTAAGTTTGCTGGAGTGGCAGATCATCCTCAGTACCTGAGCGAGCCTGCAGCTCATTGACAGCTTTGTAGGTGTGTTTGCGTTTCTGTGGCTGAATGCTCAGATGCTTTGATGCAGACAGGCGGAACATTTGCAACAGCACGGGGAGCTCTCAGATTCCAGGATATTCGTCCGTTCTGCAGCTCTGGGTTTGTCGTTATTAACTGCGACGTTCTGAGAGGACTTGGGATTGAAAGTTGTGTGTTTTGTTGAGGTTGTATGAGTGCGGTGCCTGTATTTGCCCTCTAGCTTAAATTGTGCACAGAAGTGATGGAACCAAATCGATCGGAGCCGTATCCGATGTCCTCCTGTGGCAGACAGCTCTGAGGAGGAACGCTGCTTGGACCGATCACAGGTCCTGTCAGAAGGAAGGGAAGACCATCGGCTAACATCCTTTTTCTCTTTAACCAAAACAAAACCAATCATTAGTTTGCAGCACAAAGCCATCAGCCATGAGAAGAAAATGTGAGCTCTCAAAGATGAGCAAAAATATTCACATGATGTCAAATTTATAAAGAATTGTATTGATATTTATAACAATAGTTTCTAACAGTTTTTCCTTATAAACCTTTATTGTTACTGCTGCCTCTGCCATTGTGGAACAACATCATAACTAATCTACAGCTTGATGACATCATCAAAATGCATAACCGTAGTATAGTCAAAATCTCTACCTTTGGTCAAATTTATATTATTTCTACCTTATACCTTTTATTTTGCCCACTACTACCTTCTGCTTATGTTCCTATTTCATTTGGCTCTTTCATTTAGTTTTATATGTTTAATTTAAATGAAATGATTTCAAGCCACATGGAAAAATAATATTTTTGCACATTAATGCATGTAAACCTAATGGATCTGGCGCTCTAGTTTATATTATATTTAATGTACATAAACTGATCTCAACATTAATCTAATAGGTGATAATATAGGCTAGTGCATTAGATAATAATAGAATACTATCCAGTTTGCCCTTGCCTAATAAGTGCTTTGTTATCTATTTATATTTAGTTACACTGGCACGGAATATATCTGCACATTTTCACCTCTCTATATTGGATATTGGTTACCTTGTTTTGAAATGCTTATAGCAATCTTGTTAATCAAGCCAGGAATTATTACATTAATTGGGGCTGATTAAGTGGTTAATTATTTGATGGCACACCAGTGAAACAGCCCATTAAGGGGGAGGAGTTGATGTCGGAGCTCGCAGATGCAAATGGAACATAAAGAAATGAGAATAAATGAGTTTGTTTGTTAGACTGAGAGGGAAAAACAAGGGCAGCCAAGCTTTAAATTCAATTGAGTTGCGTCTGTCAATAGCAGGGCAAGGGGCCATCTCTCCCAGTGTCTCTGTATGGATCTCTGTCAGCGCTGAACGTGATAAATAGGATGCTGAGAGATTAAACAGGGCTAGCACAACAAATCAAAGAAACAATAAGTGAAAAAGTTTTGAAAGGAGGAAAATTAAAGAGGCTGTCAGTGGTTTGTTTCTCAGCAACGTCCTTTTAGTTTTTTTCATAAATAAAAGGGAATTCTTGTTGTTCCATGAAGAAACGTCTCAAATGTCCCTGGTGTCGTATCCTTTAAGATATTTTTAGCTTTTCTTCAAACTGGATCCACAAAAACAGCCATCAAGTGTTGAGTTCAGGAGTTTTGTTAGAAATGCCATGGGGTAATAGATGCTGGTGATGACGTCTGATAGAGCAAATCCTGCAATATTAATAAAGACCAAAATAGAGGAGATGGAGTGTAAATGGAAGAGGAAGGCCGTGTCTTTCTGGTTGGTCCTGGTCCAACATGTTCTCTGGTCTTCATGGTCAAGATCTCCATGCGTAGCTGGGAAAGTCTGGCTGAAAATCTGCTCCTTCAAAACGGCCATGAAGATTATAGAATTATCGGCCCATACTGTAAAAAATCAAAGTTAGCAGAAATCAAAATGTCAAGGCAGCAAACTTCGGTAGAATTTTTATTTACAGAGTCTTAAAGTTGAGCTTTTAAGTATTCCAACTAGGATTTTAATATTTTTCTAACTCAACTATGAGCTCTACAGACTTCACATTTCAGGCTTTGAGAACTTTGAATCCTAAGATTCATTTTATGTTTTACAAACCACCACTCTCTTGATTCACGAACACAGTTATAGTTTGGAGAATCTAAAACTATAGATTCTAACAATCTTGACAATAAATCCTGACTACTTTACCCACTGAGTCACAGTTACTGTAGATGTTTAAGTATAATTTAACTCTGCGTAATAGTAACCTAAAATAAAGCACATATTCTACTGTTTAAATGTTTTTTCATGTTCTCATCCTAATATTCAATGGTTTATGTTCACAAGAGATTGCAAAACCATTTTTTGTTATTAAATAAGAGCAAAATCTACCGCTTCTCCTTATCCAAGCAAAACACCTAGCCTATAATTAAAAATCCAACCACAAAAAATGGCTTTCCTACATTTCTTAGCAGAAGTATTTAAGTTAGCACAGCTTTCTGCTTTTGCAATGACCTAAAACATAAATACAAGTATGCAGAAAACACTCTAAATGATGTTCCAGCTGAAGTAAAGTCCTGCTGCTTGTTTCCTGTTCTGTTCATGGCCTAGCTCCATAATATCTGTGCAACATGCTTCCACCATATCTGCCCTGCAGAGCTTTATGTTCACATGCTGGTGGTTTCACGGTCCAGATTTAAACAACGGGGTGATCGCGCGTTTGCTGTGGTTGGGCCAAAGCTCTGCGATTCTCTGTCTTTTGAATTATGCTCCATTACAAATCTGTCCTTGTTTAATAAGCATTACTTATTGTGTCACTTCAATATTGTTTTAGCTAGTTTTAGTGTACTTTATTGCTTTTATGTATTTCTTACTTTTTACCTTTTTTTTTGCTGTTCAGCGCTTTGAGCAGTCATAAATAAGGGTAAAGAATAGGTACATTACTGTGCCCCAAGGTATAAATATGAAATTAAGACATGCTAAGGACAAATATTGGACCTCAGATTAAGTGTCTGTATCCTTTTTATTGTCTGAATGGTAGATAAGTGTTCCTCAGCACTAAAACATGAGGAAATATTTGTTTCTTGGATAGGGTACAATTTCTGATGATTTTTTTTTTGCAAAAAATACATCCATCAGCAAATCATGAATTATATAAATAAACTTTGTAGTTTTATTGTTTATAAATGTATAAATGTAATTTAATTTTTTTTATTCAATCAAACAAACAAACAAAGGGGCAACTATTGGCTACATTGTAGTCAGGTGATTTGTCAGTAATGTCAAGGCGATAATTATGTGCTGTCAGTGTAGCCCTGATAGAACGCACAGACTACAGAGGTATGTATAGTTACCGGGAATAAATGAACATCATGTTAGCTTTGCCTCTGTGACAAACAATGTACCCCTAAAGTACATTTCTCTGCTTTAATTTCTCAGTGTGTACAGTTGCTGTAAAGCACTTTTCTAAATACAATTTGATTGACTGATTACAGCTTACAAATACCTCTTTTTCAGTCTGATTTATATTACAGTCACTAATATGTCAGGCTAAGTTTTTCACATTTTCACAACTTAAAAAGTTTTTTTTTTTTATGCCAGAAAAGAAAACAACTATGGAAGTTTGATTTCTTGCATTTGACAATAACAGGTTTTCTGTTGGATGAACTTTGCCTGGTTATTACTGCTCTTTTTTCTGTTTAGTTTAAGGGTTCGTGGCCATGGTGGCCTTTATTTGACAGTGGATAGCATAGAAATGTGGAGAGAAGTTGGGGATGACGTGTTCCATGAGAATGGGACTCTTTTTGTAATTTGCCAAACTTTTGTCAGTTCCGACTATGTGGGAATTTCCAAACTGATTCACAAACACTAACATCGGCCATTTTTACGTCCGTAAACAGAGCGCGTTGAGTGGGAGTTTCTTCTTCTGTGCATGTGGACTGCTTTAGCGAACACTAGAGAACATTTACTGTCGCATTTCAGTTAAACGGCGAACAAAGACAAAAAATATGTGATTTAATCCCAAACAAATACATTTAACATGAGACCTGCCGTGTGAACGTAGCCCTGTAGCTAACGTAGAGAGCTGAAAGTAAAGCAGCTGCTCTTAAACTTTATAAGCCTTCTGATTGGCCGTTTGGGAGAAGGCGACGCAGATTGGATCATTTAAGATCCTCTGTAGTCCTGTTCTCTGAGCCGGTTCCGATCCAGCAATCAGATTGGTAGAACGTAGAACATGACGCCAGTTCCAGATGTTTCTGATTAACCAATCAGGTTCTTCTATCTCAGAGCTCCCCAGACTCACTCCAAACATTTTAAGGACTCGACCCCCCCCTGATATTCTGGGTTTTTGATGGAGGAATCAGCTGCTGTGTGCAGATTAACTGATGGTAGCTAATCTCCCTGTCTGCATATTCATTCTCCACGGTTCTTTAGGTTGATGCATTTCTGTGTTCTGGTTTGCTTTTCCATCCCAGATGAAGAGTTTCTCAGACAACTCCATCTGCTAGGAAGAAAACGTAATGGAGGGCAGGACCTCAGCGTGAGTTGCAGCACATAGAGAGGAGTTCTATAGATAGACTGCGGATGTCCTCTTTACTGGGAGTGTTTCTGGAGTCTCGACCTGCTTAAAGTTTCCTAAAGGTCTCCAGGTCCTGGTGGGTTTGTGGGCCCTTAAATGAAAGTTACTGGAGTTCTGCTACTTTTTTGTGCCTTCTAATCAGTGATTCGTTTTATCTGATGCTTTAAATGTCCACTCTACACCCGTCCTACGTCTGATCTTCATCCTGGGACCGGCTCCAGCTGTGGGTCGTCTCATGCTTTTACTCCCACTGGTCTAGAGAACAGCTGAGCTTCGGCTCCTGGACAGCATCCAGGTGAAATCCAGGAGTGTTAAGCTCCATGTAACAACATCAGTGGGTTCAAAACCGCAACATCATCTTTTGGTTCTGAGCATGAAGCCGAGCTCGTCGTCCAATCAGCTTCTTTGTGTGTACAGTTAATCTGCTGTCGTTTCATAGCAGGAATCTCACCAATCCTGGCACATTTGAATCATTTTCAATCATTTTCTATCATTTTAACAACTTAATAAATCAAAACAATAATTTACTTCGCTGTCGTTGGATCTTCTTTATTAATGAGACTTTAGTTGTTTGGAGCTTTTCAAACATTTAATGTATATTTTTATATTTTTTATATGTTTTTTCTCCCTGTAGAGGCTGAACTTTGATTTAGCTGATTAAACACATTCTGATTGGACAGCAAGCGTCGGCTCATTAAAGCTTTTGGTGACATCATTAAGGTCTTGGGTTTATTGTTCTGCTTCTTCATCCTGTCCGTCTGATCTCTGGATGGTTCTGGTCCTTGTTTGCTTCACACCAATCCTGCTTCTTGGTGCTTCTGCTCATCGGATGTCGATCGGTAAAATTCATAGAGAACTTTTAACACAGATGTCTTCGAAACAAAGGACTGTAAATAGAATAGAATAAAGCAGTTTTTTGTTTCCCATAAGGGGAATTTCAGTTGTAACAGCAGCAAAGTTGCAGGAAATACAAACATTTAGGGCGTTTTCACACGGTACGGTAGTCCGTACTCGGATACCGTATTTGGTCACAATCCACTTATTTCGTACCATGTGAACACAGACTGGACCGTGCCAGGATACGGCCAGAGAGACCTGCCTTGGATCATGTGAACACAACCCGTACTCTGGCCGTACTCTAAGACAATAGACGCGCTCCACGCGGAAATGACCACACCGCCGGCCGAAATTACAGAATCACCTCGGGACCATAAAAATACCAAAACAACGCGATTCAAGCATCCAAAAGAAACACAGCAGATTACAAAACGGCGGGTTTACTACAACACTCACCCTGTAGATGGCTTCAGGTAGCAGCTGACCAGTAGACCAGTTTGTATACATTCTAGGCTGTCGCTCGTTTTATGACGTCGGTACTTCTCACTCCCTTGCATGTTGGATAACTACAGATTTATTTGTATACTGCCACCTGCTGTTTAGGTGTAGTAAAACACTGGATTCCAGTACGGGTGAAATACCATCTGAACAGAAGAAATGTGCGCTTTCCCTAACCCTAACCCACGGTCACACATGTGAAAACGGCCCTAGATTCAGAAGTAGAAAAGTTTTTAAGAAACGCAATTTAAGAGTTAAGAATAATATGTACATTATGGACAGAGTTACAAAAAAGAGAGTTATTAACAATAAAGTGATGTACTCAGGTAAGAATGTGCAGCAGAGCAGGATACTTTAAAAAATGTTAAATAGTTGAAAGTAAGTATTTAAAAATCTGTACATACTGTGCATGTATAGTTGTGCATTAAAAAAGAAACATTATTATTGCTATATATTATTACAAAATTTACTTTAGTAATATATAGGATGTATTATGTAATTATTATTATTATATAACGTGAATTTTAATAATATAATATCATAGTATAATAAAATAAGGTATGATATCATTTATAATTTAATATAATATAACATTTATAGTTGGCTGGAATGTCTTTTTGACATTTATTGGAATGTATTCAATATAAATAAAGAAATAATAATAATAATAATACATTTATTGAATTGTTTAATATTGAAGCTGTGCAACTGTGACATGGAAAAATGATATAAAAAATATAGCATAAATCAAAAGGCAACATAAGTTCAAAAATTTGGGTTAAGATGGCCCCATTATTTAGTCCTGAGGCGCGCTGAGAGAGCAGAGGCTGCTGGACAGTGGCACCACCAGTAGGTAGGACACAACAACCAAGACTGTTGGAGCTGGGACTTAAACTGGCAACCCTCCCATTACAAGTTGCACTCCTACTGTACCTCCTGATCCACGGTCTCCCCAAATAAATGCTGATAGGATGCAATCACAGTAGATATGACTATAAATATGTTATATTATTCCAAATAAAAACAATTATTAATCATTACCAGAAGCCGCCGATCATTGGGGGAAAAGATGCAGCCTCATTGGACCAGGAAGAATGTTGGCGACCAGTTCTGCTCCAGTTCTGCCGGGTCCGGGTGAATTCTAGCCTCAGTTTCCAGTTAGCTGACAGCAGTGGTACATGCTGCGGTCTTCTGCTGCTGTAGCTCAGCTGCTTCAAGGTTCAACAGGTTCTACCTTCAGAGATGCTGTTCTGCAGACTCTGTTGGAAGCAGAGGTTCATCAGGTCATCTTCATCAGGTCCAGATGAAAAACTGTAAGCATTTGCTGATTGATACGCATTTAATTAACTGTTTATGACGCAGCTGATTAAAAATCAAAGTGTTAGGAAAACGTCTCTGCATCTTACAGCAGAGCTGTAGATGGAAGCAGACATTTTCATCACTGGTTCCGTGCCGTGATCTGGGAGAATAAGCACAGCTCACTTTTATTTTCTCATGACTCCATCATCTCACATGGAGTTTCTGAAGCTGACGGGCGCACAGTCTGAAAGGAGATATAGAGGATAAATTTTATTATTGTGCATGGCTGCTCACGCCCAGCCTTGCTCTCTAAGATGGGCTGCAGTTTAGAGAGAATTTTGCCATGGGCAGATTAATTTATCGGTACAAAAGGTTTTTAGAGAGCCGGAGGTGAGGCATGAGGATGAAGGCTGAGAAAGAGATTTATGTTTCAGTTTTTACATCAGCAATAAAAATACAGCCTATCAGCAGCCGTCCTCAGAGCGACACAATGCAGAGAGACGTAACCAATGAGACGACGGCGAGCCGTGTGAGCATACAGCTAACCTTGGTGCCTTCAATACAAAACCAATAATGGAGATCGTCAGTGTGATATCAAAATGTGTGGAAATAGATATAGAAGTATTCTCTCAGGATCCAGCCTTTATTATGTTTGCAGAAAACCCTGAGATAGGAAAAATGAAATACTTGACCCTGCTCTGGACTTTCAGTGACAGAACTTCCTTCTCTGCTTTTATTGAAAGCGCAGAAAAAGGAGGAGTTGGTTCAAAGCAAGAAACGGACGTTTTAAAAAAAAAAGCTGCAAAGAAAAAAGGATGTTGGAAGGCTCCAATCAGTTCATTTAGTAAATACATCAGCATACAGCTACAGGTAATAAAGTGTGTGGAACCATTTTAACAGTGAAGACTTTCTGTTTATCGGATTTTTGACGATTATTCCAGGAGAGCATTTGAGAGGTCAGACACTGATGTTGGATGAGAAATGTGGCTCATGGTGTCTGATATATTTCATCTGTCTGGTGTTGTGTTGGGTAGAGGTCAGAGCACCAAACCCACTCATCAATGCTCCTTAGTCATGTCGGACCAGGAAGGGGACGTCCCCAAACTGTTCCCATGGAGACAAAATGCTCCATAATGTCCTCAGCATTCAGGATTCTACAGCGGTGAGCCCCTTTGGGTGTGGTTTTCCTTGTCTTCTATGATTAATGAAAGTAAATCATTCATATTTCCTCGTTTTATAATAACACTCTCTGCAGCTTGTTTCTGCATGGAGTAAATAACACTTCAGCATTTCTCCCTACTAAGGTTTAAATAGTTTACAAATTTCCACATTTAGTTTTTATTTCAGATTTTCACTTCTATTTTAGATAGATAGATAGATAGATAGATAGATAGATAGATACTTTATTCATCTCCAAGAGAAATTCACAGTTCCAGCAGCTTACGGGAACACATGGGCATGCAGGGAAAATACAGTATAAAAATTTAAAAGAAGAACTAAGGTAAAATATAATGGTATAAAAAAGTATAATGTCTGCCAGTCCAGTTCAGGTGCAGTTGTGCAGATGTCAGTATACAGAAACACTTGAGTAATGGTCAGTTTGTACGTACTTAGAGTCCAACTTGTAGATCTGTGTGTATGATAAAGTGCATGTGTGACCGAAGGTGCATGGTGTGATTAGCATTAAGTCCAGTTTTCTATGGTTGATTTTATGGCCCTCCCCCTAGAGTTGTTGAAGAGCCGCATGGCGTGGGGGAGAAACGATTTCTTCAGTCTGTCAGTGGAGCAGGACAATGACAGCAGTCTGTCACTGAAGCTGCTCCTCTGCCTGGAGATGGCGTTGTGCAGTGGATGGTGTGGACTGTCTATGATGGACAGTAGCCTGTTCAGAGTCCGTTTATCTGCCATAGATGTAAGGCTGTCCAGCTCTGTGCCAACAACAGTACCCGCCTTCCTCACCAGTTTGTTCAGGCGTCCAGCGTCCTTCTTCGTGAGGCTGCCCCCCCAACACACCACTGCGTACATGAGGGCGCTCGCAACTACAGACTGGTAGAAGATCTGTAGCAACTTCTTGCAGATGTTGAAGGACGCCAGCCTTCTGAGGAAGTACAGACGGCTCTGTCCTTTCCTGCACAGGGCGTCTGTGTTGGCAGTCCAGTCCAGTTTGTCATCCAGCTGCACTCCCAGGTATTTGTAGGTGTGAACCACCTCCACACAGTCACCTTTGATGTTGACAGGCTCAAGGTGCGGCCTGATTCTCCTAAAGTCCACCACCATCTCCTTGGTCTTGGTGGCGTTTAGGAGCAGGTGATTAAAGTCGCACCAGGTGACAAAACGTTGGATCAACTCCCTGTATTCCTCCTCCTGTCCACTCCTGATACAGCCAACGATAGCTGTGTCGTCCGCGAACTTCTGCACGTGGCAGAGCTCCGAGTTGTACTGGAAGTCGGACGTGTACAGGGTGAACAGGACCGGAGAGAGAACAGTTCCCTGCGGTGCTCCATTGTTGCTGGTAACAGTGTCGGACCTGCAGTCCCCCAGTCGAACGTACTGCGGTCTGCCGGTCAGATAGTCTGTAATCCATGCCACTAGGTCTGATCCTACTCCCATCTCTGTCAGTTTGTGCCTGAGGAGCAGAGGCTGGATGGTGTTAAAGGCGCTCGAGAAGTCCAAAAATGTAATCCTCACAGCACCACTGCCTCTGTCCAGGTGAGAGAGAGAGCGGTGAAGCAAGAAGATGATGGCATCCTCCACTCCAACCTTCTCTCTGTAAGCAAACTGCAGAGGGTCGAGAGCGTGGTGGGTCTGTTGCCTCAGGTGATGGAGCAGCAGCCGTTCCATGGTCTTCATCACATGGGACGTCAGGGCGACTGGCCTGAAGTCGTTCAGCTCCCCAGGATGTGGTTTCTTGGGGACTGGAATGATGCAGGATGTCTTCCACAGCTGGGGGACCCTCCCCTGTCCCAGGCTCAGGTTGAAGATACGCTGTAGGGGGTGTCCCAGTTCCTGCGCACAGGTCTTCAGTAGTCCGGGGGAGACCCCATCTGGACCTGTAGCTTTGCCGGGGCGTAGCCTCCTCAGCTCTCCACATACCTGAGCTGCTGTGATGGTGGGTGGTGTGAGCGGGGGAGGGGAGGTGTCCTCCTCTGTGCTGGAGATGGCTTGTGGGGTTGGGTGGGTGGGGGTTGCTGTGCTCGTAGGTGCAGGGAGATCAAACCTATTAAAAACTGGTTTAACTGGTTTGCTCTTCCCACATCAGCCTCAATGGGGGCTCCTTTCTTTGAGCTGCAGCCAGTGATGGTCTTCATCCCCTCCCATACCTCCCTCATGCTGTTGTTCTGCATCCTCTGTTCTATTTTCCTTCTGTATTGCTCCTTCCCCTATCTGAGCTGGACTCTGAGTTCCTTCTGTATCCGCTTGAGCTCCTGTGTGTCACCATCTCTGAAGGCCTTCTTCTTCTGGTTCAGGAGGCCTTTGATGTCACTGGTTATCCAGGGCTTGTTGTTAGCGAAGCAGCGCACAGATCTTACTGGAACAACAACGTCCATACAGAAGTTTATATAGTCCGTTGTGCAGTCAACCATTTCCTCCATGTTGTCATTGTGAGACTCCTGCAATGCGTCCCAGTCAGTGGTCTCAAAGCAGTCTTTCAGAGCCTGCTCAGCTTCAGGAGACCACTTCCTGAATGAGCGTGTGGTTATTTGTGACCTCCTCACTTTTGGTGTGTAGTGAGGTTTGAGCAGGACGAGATTGTGGTCTGCTTTCCCCAGTGCAGGCAGGGGGGTGGCACTGTATGCATCCTTGACGTTTGCATACATCAGATCTAAAGTCTTATTTCCCCTGGTGTTACAGTTCACATACTGGTGGAAAGCAGTCAGTGTTTTTTCCAGTGTAGTATGGTTGAAGTCCCCAGAGATAAGCATTAGAGCCTCAGGATGCTGAGTTTGTAGTTTAGCTACAGCGCTATGTATGACGTCACACGCCGCCTCCGCGTCGGCGCGCGGAGGAATGTAAACAGTGACAACAATGGCGTGGCTGAACTCCCGCGGCACGTAGTAGGGACGTAAACTTACAGCCAAAAGTTCAATGTCCTTGCAACAGTGGGATATTTTAACGCTCACATGCCCAGGATTACACCACCTTTTAGTTTAAATTTTTACAATTTCTTAGTTTAGTTTAGTTATAGTTTTTTAATGCTTAGTTCCAGTTTTGCTTTAATTAGTTGAAGTTATGGTTTGTCTTTTTTAACACAAGTTACATTACAGGGGCAGGACTATAAATGTGTAATAAAATCTCAGACAAATTATTCTGCTTTTTTTTAAATGTACTGACTTGGTGCAGATGAACAACCATACATATCAGTTAAGTATAAAGATATGGGGTAACGTTTAAAACTGAGTAAAATCAGTAGCAGACGCTACAGATCTGTAAAAACACTAAATCTGACAGAAAACACTAAAAAAACAGCCAAACCATCATGAATACAATGACGCTTTTAATCATTTTGTATATACTCTAGTAGTGAATATTAGTTAGTCCCAAATTGGGCTCACATGAGGCTAGATGTGGAATATAAATATATATATGCACTGATATATCTGCCATGTTGGCATAACGCAGCACAGCGAGTAAAAACGAGTAGAAACTAGAGAGGGATTATTTGTTCATCAGCAAAGCGCATGAGCACGAACCACTTATCCATGATTCATACCGATTCAGAATGGATGCAGCCCGGTGTTCATACGGCTGCCGCTCGGACTTGGATTCACACCGGCTGTGTGCGGAACGTCTCCGAAGGTTTGACCCAGTGAGAGCAACAAATATTCACACAAGTTCACGCGGTAAAAACTACATAGGTGGAGAGGAGCTTTAAACGAAAGCCACACTTATCTGCTCAGACTGGTTTTGTTTTGACATATACAAGATTAACTGACTGATTTATGGAAAAACAGACTTGATCTGAGAAGTTAACGGAGCTCTGCATCCGTCCTGGAGCTCGGTGTGAATGATCTGATCCGACTCCATACGTACGGACAACGGGCTAAATTCGTTCTGCGCCCGGTGTGAATTATGGGTAAAACCAGTCTTTTCCACAGCTCTGGTTCCCATCAATATTTACAGTTCTCTTTCAGTGTTGGTTTACGATGTTAGCTCGTTTGTTAGCCAAGGCTTACCTGATATTAAATTATCATCGTTCCAATCGTTTCCTCTGATCCAAACACGTCTTTTGTTTGCCTTAATAGGGAGGTGAGTCAATGGACTTCGATAGAACTTGCCTGTTTTATTTTTTTCATTAATTGTAGCAATTTGTGACAGCACATATTAAAGCAGGCAGTGACACAATAATCTGTCTTGATTTTATTTTATACTACTGCATGACACAAGAAAACTAGACACATTTTGGTTTGTTAGCTGAACACTTATTACAGTTTCAGTTAGTCTTTTCATTTTTATTCCAGTTAATGAACATGTTAATTTTACTGTTTCGCTTTTGTTATTTATGACTGTTCGTATTAACGATAAAAAACCTTTCTTCCTACACAGCTGATCCAGGCTGCCGAGCCAAAAGTAATGTTCTCCTGACCCAGCAGCAGACTGCACATTTTACACACTTCATCCTCATATACGTGCACTAAAATAAATTCAACATCCTAGCCTCTGAGTGAAAGCGTTCTGTTGTTGTAGGATAGTCTCATGAAGAGGATGCTCAGGGTTGTCCATAAATTTATGAAGAATCCTTCTTTGTATCATCATCTCCAGAGGTTTCACAGTCATATTTAGTACAGAACCAGCCTGCTTTATCAGGTTGTTGAGCTTTTTAAGTCCCTGGCTCTGATGCTGCTACCCCAGCAGATGATGGTTGAAGAGATCTGCAGGATGTTTCATCAACCCTTGAAGGACCTGGGCTTCATCCAGGCGTCCCGTCTGCTCTGTTCCTTCTGTTAGACGCTTCACTGTTCAGTCTGTTGTCCTGGTGAACTCTGAGGTATTTATAGTTATCAACCACATCCATCCTGTTTACAGATTCTTCACAGCACTAGCTTTAAACTGGTCATGAATTATAATCAGATTCAGGTTTTCATTTTTGATAAATGTGGTGTAAATGTAAGCTAGCTGAACAGAGTGTTGATTAAAATGAGGTCCTGTGCTGCAGAAGGCCACTAAGGATCATCACAAAGGTAGATATCTGCCTTCCTGGATTCTGTAAAGATTCTCTGTGAAGTTTTCCTGCTTCTCCTGTTGGCTTCCACTAGACTTCATCATGCAGCATTATTGATGGTGAGTTTGCTCATCTACGCCGTGCCATTAAACTGTCGTCTTTTTTGTACCACAACGTATTAACGGCTTAATGTCTCTCCATAAATTACCTGACAACCACTATCACACAAATAGCCACGCGGCAAGGTTCTGGGGGAAAAGGCGATCTGAAGTACAGATGGATCCATCAGCAGCGCAGTAATAGGCTAAAAGTCATTAACATAGCATTAATTCCTTTAGTAAGGATACTGGAAACAAATAGCTGTTCAGAGATTGTGCCGCTGTCGTACGTGAGACGGAGAATCCTCTTAGACTCAGAAGGCTTAGAGGTGACTGTTCTCTTTTAACTTTGTTAGTGTATTTTTGTGCTAAATTTATCCTCTCGTCCCTCTTTTCTTCTTTGTGCTGGATGTTGACGTTCGGCCCCGTTTTTACCCCCCCCCCATCCATCTTCCCCCCCCCCCCCCCAGTCAGGATGTGATTTTGCTCTGAAAGCTGTGATTGTGTCTCTCTGTGTAATTAGCTCTCTGAATGAAGGGCAAGTTAATGAGATCAACTTTAGCTGTCCCTACATGGGAATAGCTCTGACAGGAGAGTGTGTGTGTGTGTGTGTGTGTGTGTGTGTGTGGCTTATTGCCCACTTTTCCTCTCCCCGACTTTCGGGGCTTGTTGGATTTTTTTGTGCGACATTCATCCAACGTTAAAAACATCTTTTCTCTGCGACTGTTAAGCTTCTACAGAATCTTTCACCACTTTAATCCATGGATGAAGCGTTTTGCTCCCACTTCTCTTTAAAGCAGTGTCCTTGTTGGAATGTATATATATATATATATATATATATATATATATATATATATATGTATATTTAAGCTTACAGATTGTTTTTGTTTTTCTTGCCCCCTCTATGGAAGTTTCCCCATCTGTTTGCCTTCTGCAGCTGTGTCAACTCTCCAAGCCATCACTCCGTCTGATGGCTAAAAATCCATCTTAATTTGAAAAGCTATTGCATTTTCACATTTTGGATTGATGCCCATTCATTATTCATATTTCACTTAGCCATATCTATATTCAGCTCTGTCAGTATTATGTGCTCAGAGTCCCTGGAGGACCGGGACCTTGATCGGAGGGTAAACCGTCCCAGTGGGTAGTTTAACGGTTGGACCGGGTTGGTGTCTCTAACTTTACATAAAATCGACTTTAGTTTGTCAGCCAGCCTCCAAAACGCTCCGAAATTCACATCATATGGCGTCTTTGCTACATGATTGTGTTATTACTGGGAATGATGTAGTCTGACCTTAAATAAAATAATTGGAGTTTTGAATAAAATGTGTTGCTTTAAAGTAGTTTCAGATGACTTTGCCTTCTCTAAACATTAACGTCTTTTAACCTCCTGAAGCAATATCCGCATTCACAGACCAACAAGCTGTGGCTAAAGACTCTGCGGGCAACAACAGGGTGATGGCTTTTAAATGGTTGATATTGAATTAATTTTGCTTGTCCACTGGAAGAAAATTGCTTCTTAGCGTTTATGAAATATGCATACTTTAAAGTGCCCAAATAAACATTTAGAGAAAAGAATAATACTTGATTATTCATGCTCCAATTCACAATAAAAAAGAAAAAAGATGTAATTTATTTAATAACAATGTATTTCATTTATATAGCGCTTTTCATAGAGCTTTACCATTCCAATAGTCATTCACTGTTACTGTTGTTCAGTGTTTGTCTTCTAGATATTGAAATGTTAAAAGTTGTTTTTCATTTAACGGAAAAGAAACCTGCTGAACTTGAAGCATTTTAATTCAAATATATGCTGGTTTCTTTTTGTGTCATATTAAACGTATAAATAAGTAACTAGGATTTTTTAAAACTATTTTCATAATATTTAGTTTTTATTTTATTTAAAATATCTTCATATTTATTTATGTTGTGAGAATTTTCATGTTGCATTATTTTGGAAGAAAGAATTGACAATTTTTTCAAATGCATTTGGAACAATAACTTTCCTCTAAATAACATTCTAAAACTTTATCTGGAATTTATCTGGTTCATAAGCAAATATTTGACATGTAACAAAAAAATATATAGGCCTATACCTCAATAAATATAGTTATCACACAAGCTTTAGATTATATTGCAATATATATCTGAGGCCATATCGCCCAGCCCTAACAGTCGCCCAAACATATTAACAGAAATATGTGTTCAAATCAGTCCAATCATAGTTTCATTAAGTTTATTACAATAAGCTGAATGATTTCATTATACTACTTTGTCTCCCTCATTCTGATGTGGCAACAGTGGAGAGCTCCCACTGTCCTTCCTGTTTTAAAGTATCTCTGCTTCAGCACACCTGATACAGGTGATTACACCCCCCACCCCCCCTAAGTGCTGCAGCAGCTTGTACAACTACTAAAACCGACTGTCAGCTTTACATAGACGGGATTCTACTGTAGCTGTGGGCGACTGACTGGTGTGAGGTAGACACGATATACAATTTTTATAATTATGCTAACCTGCTGAAGTACGGCACATATAGATGATATCATCATATTGATGATCAATCTGTGCCTATTTATTCTGTACCAGGTAAGCAAGGAGGATAAATACTGATGTTCAGGGTTTGTATTTACACTTGATGTTGGTTTTTTATTTTATTGTTATAAAAATGTTTTTTATTATGAGAATTTTCATTCTGCTTTTTTCTTTAAAGTTTCTTTAAAAAAAATGTTTTTGTTAAAATGTTCTTTAAATTGCATTCTATACTTTTTTTGAAGTTATTCTCCTGGTATGTGGGAATGTTCAAAAACAGTCATTTTGACATATATATACAATGGAAAAGAATATATTGTAATAAATATTGTAATCGCACATGCTTCTGATTAAATTTAAATATAAATTTGAGGCCATGTCGTCCAGCATTGTGACGTATGTCTAAAATACTACTGAAGTTACACTGCAAAAATGCTACTCCGGAAAAAAGTAAAAAGAATCAATAAAAGATTGTTTTGGTGAACAGTTCTGCTCATGGAAAAAGCGAACAAAATTTTTTGAAAAGATGTGTTGAAATTAGAGAATATAGTTTAAAAAATAGGAAAAATGTCCATAAATGAGGGATTTTTACTTTCTTGAAAATCATTTATTGCAGTGAGATGTGTCTTTATTGTACAAATCAAAATAGCTGTTTCTGATACAATAACTGCAATTATAAGTTGCAGAAGGGAAAATTCTTCCTGTTTTTAATAAAAGCAATTACAACATTTTATACATTTTCCTTCCAGCTTTTTCAGAAACCGAGGTATTTTCAGTTAAATCTACCTTAATGAGAAGCTCGTACAGCCTCGTGCCTCTGACACTCAGTCTGAGTAGCAAAGCTGTTGTTGATATGTCGATATATTTATGAGGACTGTGTTCAAACTTTAGTGTTCCTGATTTTATGCTGCTGCTAAAAAGAAAGAAAAGTTCCTGTGAGTCGTGACTGCTCCCCCTGTAGGCAGAAAAATCCCTGATTTAGGACAACAGCTCATACTTAGCTTAACACAACTAATCTTCAGTTTACCAAAACTGTCTGAAGATTAAAATAACATACACTCCAGTTTTATGTTTATGTTATTATTTTCAAGAAAAAACAAAAAACTGTTCTCAGGCTCCTCCCACTCAGCCAGACGAGAGGTCGTTTTCTTCCGTCTGTCCTCTGACGTTTCTTCGGGGAAGGTTGTTAAAGATGTTTGGCTGTTCTGTGTTGGCTTTATGTGCGTCTCTCTGTCAGTGAGGTCAGTGAACGTAGCATAACGGCTGCCATGTTGGCTCATGTTGCAGGAACAACTTGAAGGTTTTAGCTGAATGAGAATGGATCTGATTGGAGAAGAGTTTTCAGGTTTAGCTTTTTAGTAATTTCTCCTCCTGTAACTCAGAGAATAAAACAGGGCCCTCATTTATCAACCGTACTTACCCAAAGATCCGTGCCTATTTCATCCGTAGGAACAGTTCTACGCATTCTGTGGTATTTATCAATTTCTACTTGTGCGTAGAAATGTTCCTAAATATAAGTACAGTTCTGATTGTTCGTACAGCATCTACTGTTAGAACAGAGGAACTGCAGCATTGAAACAGAATATTTCCCTTAGCAGTTTATTCGTCTCCACCTTTGACGGATTAGCAATAAACTTTCAGGGTATGTTTGACATTTGCCAAGAATTACATAATTCAATGTTGCAGGTGATCATGAATGGAGATCCTGTCCATCTCAATCTGCTCTCTCCGTGTGTAATCTCCAATTAAACACGGCCACACAAGTATCAAACATGAAGATCGGAGCACGCTTTCTATTAGATCTGACCCAGTTGTGTGCTGAGGGACGTTTTATTGTGTTCAGTTTTATATCGAACCATTTTTTCCCATTATTTCCAACAGGAACATCTCCACTGTCCCGACTGCATTTACTGCCTCTGTCACTTTCTCCCAGGCAGAGTTATTTTTTTTATTGGTTTCCCCTGAGCTGATAGAACCAAACAGCAATGATCAGTATTAATTTATTTAATTTATTCAAAGAGGTTAAGCCTTTCCACAGAAGTTAATACCAGCAAATTAAATTATTGGCCACATTTTTTTTATCTGCTCTGCATCAGAAATATAACAGCTGCATGCTGGGAGAATTAAGCAGAGAAACATCTGATGGGAAAAACCATCTGTGATGAAATGAATTTGTATTAGCTTTTTTTTTTTTTTTAAAGGCACAGTGTGTAATTTTGGGCCAGTAGGGGGCAGTGCATACCTAAATTATCACAAGCATGCGGTATCTTTGTCTTCGAGAAAGAAACTCAACAACGGAGGTCCAACTAGTGCTGTTTTCAAACGCTCAATTCCCTGAGAATGATCAATTTGCAGCAACATGACGAGCACATCAGTCTCTCTTTCATCGCTTGGAACTAGTGAAGAGGTAAAAATGTATTTATGGAGAAACTTTTTTGTATTTTGAGGGGAAATCAATGTTTTAATAGCGGGCGTGTTCCGTGCGCTTTGTCCGTCCGGCTCTTGTAGAAGTAAAGACGTCATCTAATATGGCTTTCCCCTGAAAAGAGGACCCGCGCCTATATATTTTAAAACTGATTTTTAAAGTCATATTTTATAATATTGCCAATATTTTGCAAATAATGTGCTTTACGTAATTATTATTACATAATATTTTAATGGCTATTTTCAAAGATGTACTGCAAAAACTACACACTGTCACTTTAAGTCTGATAATCATGAATACTTTATTATTGCCCCACCAATGTTTCACCTCCATCTCTGTGTCAATGAAATTCCTTTTTCGCTCGCTTGGACATTATTTTCAGGAAGAACACAAAGACTATTTGATAAATCAGACTTTTAACTGTTCGTACCAACATTGTAGATTTAGTTCATTGGATAGAATATAAGACCAACGCTTGATAAATGAGGGCCCAGGAGTCTGGTGGGTCCGCGGGACATCTTGACCAACTCATACCGACACAAACACACACAACTAAATGTTTGTGTTCAATCCACAGCGCCGCTTGAAGAAGAGTCAGATAAGTCATGTTGCACAGATGGTGCCGCCTGTTCACACTGGTTCCACGGGGGGCTGCCATGGCGCAGTTACCACAGCAGGGTGTCAGCACACACACACACACACACACACACACGCTCCAGCTATTCAGATCCTCTCGATCAGCTCTCGGCGTTCTCAGGTTTGATTTGAAATCCTCCCCACCTGAGCAAGGCGCCGGTGAACCGCGTCCTGCGACCTTCGCTAAATGTCACACCATCCACTTGATTGCTTCTCAGTCATGATTGCGTTCCCTTCTCATCATTAGCCCACCTCTTCACTTCAGCCCTTCCATTTTATGCAACAGCCACCTTTTTAGTCCACTTCAGAGTTTGCTGAATTTAAAGCACAGCAGAACCACACTTTGCAGTCGACTGACCGGGCCTGTCTGTCCTTAACATTACCTGCTGGGTATCCTCCCACGTTCGTCTGATTCAGTCTTCAGAGTGTTAGCCTCCCTCTAAAACAAAGTGCTGAACTCTCTCCTAGACCTGCAGGGAGCAGCAGGATGGAAATTCATCTTAACATTAGATCCCTACGGACTTTAATCCCTCGCCATCCTTCCAGTTACAGGAATGTATATTTGTAATACGTTATTCTCACAGATCTCTGAGTGCGTTCATGCTGCTGTGTGTGTGTGTTTGTATGATTGATTATATTTTAGGACCTGTTGAGATAAACACACTTAGTTTCTGAGGACTGATGGGACTATGAGGGACCAAAGCCCAGTGAGGTCCATAGTAACTGCAGTTGTTGCGCTGCTGAGGTTCACTTATCAGAGCATTTGAGGGATTTAATTAATAATCATTAGAAATCTGACTCCCTGATATTGTCTTTGTTCCTCTATTGCATCTTCAACTCACCCTCTCCCACTTAACTTTTTCCCTACCCTCTCTTCTTCATCTTCTTTCTTCCCTTTTATTATCCACCTCCTTGTCCATAATGTCTGGAAAAAAACGCCGCAATTTATAATAAAGACTTCTTACTCATATATTTTTAATAGAGTACTAAAGCAAAAGCTTTTACCTCATTTGTGGAAACTTCACATTTATTCTGTGATGTTTCCTACGTGTGAAAATGTCAAGATGTGTGAATAATCCACTGGTTTTGTATGGAAAACCATCTAATGCATCTGTGGAGCCAGAAGGTTTCCTGCTGCAACGTATCGCCTCATTTTAGCAACATTTTAAAATAATTTATACATTTCTCCTTGACTCCAAGCATGAGGTCATTAAAATGATCTGGTATTATATTGAAGTTAAGGTGAACATTTATTGTTGTTGGTTGAATTCATGATGTACGTGGACAAAGTCATAGTGAGGAGGAGAGTTTAGTTGAATATGAGAGAGGAGGAGGAGTCTTATGACGACTGGCTGGATTTATGCTGCGTTCACACCGCCCCAAAACGTTAAGAGCGGTAAGATTAGTCCGTCAGAGGGGCGTCAGAGTCTCTGTGGTGCTTTGTGTGCGTTGGCCGCATCAAATTTTCCAAGCTTTTCCTGCGTTTCAAGCAGCAAAGCTCTAAATGAAAGCCACGCAGAAGTTCAGCTAGCTGAGGTTTTGATGCGCTTAACGCAGCGTGCCAACCAATCAGAGCGTCTCACTGTAGTGACGTCGCCCGACATCGTCGTTGTCTAGCCAGCTACGATCCGCTAGTGTTTAAAACATTCGCCAGAGAAAAGCCCGCCCATCTTAAGAACGTATCGACGTCAAACTAATCGTCAGCCAACCCATCATTAGAATCGTAGTTATTCGTAGTTAGTCAATCGTAGGGTTTAATCTGGTAAAGGAGGAAAACTGTAAACTGTATGTGGAGTAAAACTGTGGAATGGGCTAGAGCACAAATACAGATAATGACCATATATATATGTATATATCCACATATTTGAAAAGCGAAAGTCATGAGCCATATTATTGGTGTTTATATTATTATTACCATATTTATAAACACTATTTCATTACATTAACATTATTGTAGTAATGAGGATTGTTATTACTACAATATTATTTTATCTATCTATTACTATAGAGTATGCTCTTATTAGTAATCAGATAATTGGGATGATTAGCATTATTGTAGATCATTGAAATAATGTACTGTAT
This sequence comes from Apricaphanius iberus, assembly GCA_028564705.1. Lineage (NCBI taxonomy): Eukaryota > Metazoa > Chordata > Actinopteri > Cyprinodontiformes > Aphaniidae > Apricaphanius > Apricaphanius iberus. The sequence continues at coordinate 498,827 of JAPXFQ010001994.1, forward strand.
GTGTATATTGTACATATGAAGCAGTTTGTTGTATGTAGCAAGGAGGTTGGCGTTGAATAAGAGCTTCTTCTATGGACTTTCTTTCAGCTAATACTTTTTTCTGCCACTCTTTTATTTTGTTGGCTGTTTTTTTATATAGTTATCTTGTGTTCAAATAAAACATTACAATTAATGAATCACTCTCACTGAGTCATTAAAACATATTTTAATATTTGGTTTGATAGAGCTGCTGTGGGAGCTTCAGCTCTTTTGTTGATTTTTGGTCTCAGTTGAAACCGCACCAGTTAAAGTAAACTTATAATATATAGCTGAGCTACACATTGTTTTATATTCAGCTTTTATTGTTATTTGGCATTCTGGTGTCGGATTATCTTTCTAAACTGTTTACTAAACCACACTCCATACATTGACGTTGAGTGTCAAGAAAGGCGCTTTCAAATAAAATGCATTTTTATTATTATTATATTATTTTCTAAAGGGGGTGCTGTGATCTGTGACACTCAGGCATTGGTGTTGAATCATGACCTCTGACCGTAGCTGAAGAAGTTGTTCTGGGTTCTTCTGGACCGCCGTGAAGAGTCGTCAGTGAGTCACTGGAGGAATCCTGGTAGGTCAGCTTCTCCTGGGAAGGTTCTCCACTGTTCCAGGCGTTCTCTTTGTGTAGATCATGGTTCTAACTCAGGTTCTACCGAGTCCAGAGCCTGAGAAATGCCTTCAGATAGCTTTTTAATCTTAATAAATGCAAAAGTAATTCAAAAACAGCTTTTTCTTTTTTTTTTCTTTGTCTGTTAATCAAATCAGTTAGATGATCTGAAAAATGCAAATTAAACAATTATTTTAGTATAATAGTTTTGTATACAAATATTCTTTGTTCTTTAGTCAACAGTTTGTGTGGAAAATGAATGCGAGTTTGCAGGACTGCAGCTTGGCTCCATGTTTGACTCATTACCTTGTGACAGTTATTCTAGTCGCTCTTGCCAGTATTTTCCCTCCCCTAAAATCTACACAATAGATTCCACCCCCCCCCCCCCGTGACCGACTGGTGATAATAGCAGTTAAACTTCATTGTACTGACACAGATTAGCATAAACTGCTATACTGAAGCCCTCTTAATCCATTTTTGGGGTCAAATGAGACCCTGAAGCTTGTTCCAGCACACTGGACACTGAGCAGAGGAGCGCAGTGATGCTCCATAACTGGGCAACGACACAATTTAATTTAGAGTGGTAGTTGGTAGTCCTCATGTTTTCACATGTTGGCCTCTGGAATAATGAATAGATGGGAGCATGCTGAAAGTTTTGTATCAAATTAGCTGCCGTTGAATTTATTTATATGACTCATAGGTCATATTAACCTTCATAGCTCTACAGCGAACCAATCAGAAGTGCATAAACTGTCCGCTCTGGGTTAGAATGTATCACCGTGTGGACCAAAAGGATTGGAGACCAATCAGAGCTTTTTGGACTGTGTCACACCCTCACAATGGAGCGAACAGAGTGGCGCTGTGTTTTCCAAGGCAGTGCATATGGAGGGAGATTCACTTTGTCTGCCAGCGGCTGTGGTTCTATTAAGGCTTTGGCTCAATGGATCTGTGGCCATCTGCTGTCGACCAGCATGCAGGGAGCAGAGTTGTTGTTTGTAATGTCTGTCTGGATTGGACTCTTCTCATGCTCTTCATGCTGACATTTTTTCTGCTCTGACATGTTCTTAAGCATGACGCCAAACTCTCTGGTTTCCCATTTCAGTTTTCAGCTTATTTGAGGATTCATGATCACATGGTGGAGCCCTTACTAAGATGGTTATGGCAAAACCGTACCCATGCTTTGCAAAAAAGTTTACCACGCAAAGACATTCTCCGATCTTTAAAACGCTGCCTCTGTCCTCAATAAATCACATAGTTTGTGTAGAAAATATCTTATGCAGCTTTCAGACCAAGTTTTGTGCGTAGTTTTATAAATAAGGCCTTTGGTCTGTGAAAATACAGAATCATGACTGAAAGCATGAGACCTTGACACAAGCAGCTGAAATAAATCTGCCCCATTAGATGTCTGGGCTCAGCATTGGACATTAAAACAGAAGAAAACATCTGGTTTCAGTGATTATCTGAAGTTGGCGGATGTTTTGATATTTGGATAAAATCTCAGTTTTAACAGCACTGAAAACAATGATTCACTTGAATAACAAAAGACAACTGAACTGTTTAATAAATGTATGAATAATATATGAAGACACAGAGGTGGGGAGAGTACCCCAAAAATTATAAATTTCTGTTTGTCAGGCTGAGACTGAGCACAATGTTACTGATTTACATGGAAAACCACCAGTGTAGGATTTCCTAATTACTACGAAACATTCCAACAGGAGATCATTTTTCTTGCCTTAGCGCATGTTGCATGTTACAAGAACAAAGTGAATATATCTGACCCTAAAATTAATATCAGCAAAGGTCTCTCATGATCCACGCCGTGTAATTAGAAGGATTTCTGTATCATTTTTTAATCTACTGAGAAAATGTGCCAGATAACATTTTTGTGTTCATGTCAACGTTTTATGAGAAATGTCTCTTCAGCATTGAGTACGAGATATAATTATGAAGCTTAATGGAATATTTTAACGGGATCATATTCACAAAGTTCATAAAAATGTGCCACTGTGTTGGCTGATCCAACAGATGAGCTACCGTAGCGCATATTGATGAAGACGTTAAGATGTGAATGTGGTTAAATAACCACAAACAGGTCAGTGATGGAGGAGAGCAACATTTAGTTTCAGACGTTAGATATAAACCCAGGTGGTTAGGTTGGATCTATAGGTGCCTCAGAATTTTCCTGCTGTCTAGATATTGGTGTTACACCTTCAGGGGTCTCATGGTTCTAAACTTTCTGTTTATAAATTCAGACAAGACATGAGTTGTTGTCTTTGGACCAGAACTTTTAAAAAGGAAAGTGCTAAATAAATCACTTCATCTGGATGGCATTAATTTGGCCTATGGTAATAATGTAAAGAACCTCGGTGTAATTTTTGACCAAGAAATGACATTTAAATCCCATATTAAACAGGTTTGCAAGATTTATTTCGTCCACCTCCGGAATATAGCTAAAGTTAGAAACATCCTGTCCAGGAGTGATGCAGAGAAACTAGTCCATGCATTTGTTACTTCAAGGCTGGACTACTGTAATTCCTTATTAACAGGAAGTCCACAAAATTCAATTAAAGCAACATCACGTCAATGACTGCTGGGATTCTTTAATTAGAAAACTTTTTTTAACTGATTGTAATGTTTCTATTAGGCCTGGACAATAATTAGATAGCAATACATATCGATCGATAGACGTGTGGTGCGATAGAAAAAAAAGGGGTTGATAAATTTTTTTTTATTATATCCTATCAGGCAGCTTAATACAACAATCATTACTTACTCCAAACGAATCATTCACAATGACCCACGCAGCTCTGTCAGCCACCCTCTCTGCTTTCAAACCACAAAAAGGATGAAACAGAATTTTTTGATAGTCCCTAAGGAACCATCACTGTAAAACTTTGCCGCGCTCAGACGTCACAACAAGGCAGCAGCAGAGGACGTTGTTCCGGATAAATGTTTCAGTGGCTCAGATAAAGGTTACGTCCCGTTTTGAACCGATCCTCCACGCACTAAAACACTAAACTTAGCAATAATGAACGAAATATAAACTACGATCAGCTGTTTTAAGCGCGACTCCCGTCTCCCAGCTCGCTATGAATCTCTTACAGAGAGACACAGGAAACGTACCCAGGTCGCATCGCATTGCTAACATCTGTGGTTGTTAAAATCTTGCCTCGGTTCTGCTCCCGGTCCTCAGAAGCGAAAAAACGCTTTAAAAAACCCAACAGGGGTTGGATAGACCTGCTGGCTTCAGCTCTCAGTGACTGAGCTGCAGTTTTGGAGCCTATCAACACTGGTGAGTAGCTAGTTAGCTTTAGCTTTAGCCTACAGAGTGAATTTGAATAAACTTTATTGACAAACTAAACCAAGGGTTTCAGCCATTTTATTAATAAAGTGTCATAAAATGTTTAAAAGATTAAAAATCATAAAAACAAGCCTTTAATTTAAATTACTAACATGATTCAATATATATATATAATATAATGGTCGATAATATTACTTTTCTTAGTATTTACTGATGTTAATCAGGTCTCTTGGTTTGTGTCTGTGTTTTACAAACTAACTTATGATAAAAAGAAGAAAGAAGAATAACAAAATGACTGGGGAGGCACTTAAAAATATTTTTTACATTATCTGATTTTTTTATCGATAATTATCGATATCAATCAATATGACTATTTTTTTATCGATCAGCTTTTTTTCTGTATCGTCCAGCCCTAGTTTGTATGATTATATTGAAATGAGTTTTCTTGTAAAGTGCTTTGAGATGACATCTGTTGATAATTGGCGCTATATAAATAAACTGAATTGAACCGAACTGCGTAGAGCAGACATTAAAACCCAGGCATTGCTTTGTGTTTTCATATTATTTCATGCTGAACTCAGAGAGCTTTAAAAGAAACAGAATCACAGGCCTGTGGCGTCCCTTTTTGGACCAATCAGATCATTAAAAATCCAGATATAACATGTATATTTTACGACATCGTTCTGTTGAAACTGATGCATCATCACTTATTGTTAATAATCCATGATTGTGTGGTGAGTTTTAATATATAAAACATTTTTTTTTTTTTTGTCTGGCTGTTGGTTCTGAGGCCAGCCAGGCCCAGAAAGCTTCTCAGATTTAGGAAAGGAACCGTGTTCAGGTTACACGCGACATTCCATGCATGGCTGGCACAGTGTGAGAGCACTTAGTGCATGGACTGGGTGTGGTAGTCCGTGAGGGCTTCAGTTCATTGCTCTCTGGCCTTCAGCGCTTGTTACCACCAGCAGGACAATCCTCCGTCCTCCTCTTCCTTCCACACTGACTGGCTTCTTCACACGTTGAGCTGATGAATGGTCTCTGGGCGATGAGGTGACAGTAGCTGGAGCTGCTCACCCTGTTTCTTTTTAAACCAAGCCTTGATTTGTAGGAGAAACGGCCGTTCAGAGGTCCGGTGTACAGGTGCATTTAACCCAGAGATTTTTAAGATTTCACATCTCCTTTGTTTGTCTGAGGCATCAGAACCACAATAAGTATGTAGTTATCTGAACCCCATTATTTAAGCTGGTTGTAATTACTGAACTCAGATTGTGTCAGCAGCACATTCCCTAGAATGTGAATAACAAACAATTGTTAGCTGGAATTTCTCTTCATGGTTCTGAAAACCTTGAATATATTAATGCTGCGACTTTGATGATGAAATTGAATCTGTCTTAAATAAAAATTGTATTATAAAAGTCATTTCACTTGTTTTTTTAATGTTCTTCTTAAACACTCATTTGAAATATCTGTATTATTTGGCAATCTGATTAAATATACATATAACTATATCTTTTCTGTTTGCTGTCCATCGGTGAACTTTGAAAGCTGCATAATTGTTAATTATTCTCATCAATTGGACGTGAAAAGTAATTTCTTCCGTGGTCCTTTTGTTAGAAATGCAGTTTTTTTGTCACCTCTCTGTAACCACGGAAACCAAGCTGACTTTATGCCTGATCAACCCAAATGTCAGCCTCATAATTATATTTAAAATCACATTCATAGGAAAGCTTTTACCTCAAATTGTGTTAGCAGCACCAGTAACAGGAGGGTGGGGGGTTTGGGAGGGGTGTGCAGTGTGCCGATGCCTCAGAAACATAAAACCCTTTGGCTCCAGTGCGCCCTCTTCAGAGAGGAAGATGTAATGCCTGCCTCACGTATTTATGTCCCATTAATCAAACAGATGTACATAAAATCGACATCTAAAATAATGTTTATAAAAAGTTGTTAACGTTTGTTACTTCTTCTATGGAAACTGAGGCTGTAAGAAACATGTCTGTGTACACTCATTTTCTAGAAGCTGCTTTTTACTTTTACTCGGGTAAAGATATGCTGATAATTGGTGCTTCTCTTATTTAGCCCCACCACCTCTGGTTAACACACATCCCTGGAGGTCTATTGGTCAATCGTTGGGTGAACTGACCATCCGGAGGGTTAAATCTGGCCTTTAGCTGGATGTCGAATGCAGATAGATTTTCTTTAATAATGTTGCTTCTGGATCTATTTCATAAATCTCACACTATCTGATTTACAGTCTACATGCGGCATACAAACACCATTCCTGAAAAGAAACTCTGCAACATTCATAATAATTGGGTGGAGTGCACCCTGGACACTTTTCCAGTTTATTAGGGGGGCAAGCAGGTCAGCCATGCCCCTCTGGACTTACACCTGAGGGCAATTAAGAAACTCCAATTAGATATAGTTTTGGATGCAGCCTGCAGGAAAAGTAACTGTTTAGAGTTACTTATTAATGCATTAAGCCGACAAAAGCTAACTCTAAATTCAGAGACATACATTTTTCTATTTGCTAAATGCAGCAATTATTGTTTGTCTTTAAAAAAACAACCTTTTATCACGATTATTAGAAGTTTGGTTTTAGACTAAGCTGAGTAGAAGTATGGACTTTTGTTCAGAAGAAGGTCCTGATAGTTGACAATAAATGTATTATTTCATATGGACTAAACTCTGCAGAACGTTGCTGTCTGGTGCTTTTAACATGATCACATCCTGCAGGCTAAATAATCCTCCTCCCAGTCCCACGGGTCCCGGTACTACACAGAATTATAACAATTAGTTTCATTTTTTCTCCTACTACTGTTTATAATAATAATAACAAAACTGTAACTTTAACAACACAGTAATGCTGTATTTAAGCTAAGATATTTTTCCTCTATTATTTTTCATGCTAATACATTAAACACAATGCCGTATAGATGACCAATAATGACATGGTAAAATTTAAATCTCATATTTCCTACTTAACATTAGCCGCTCATTTCAGCATCCATTTTAACCTATGATTACGGCTCTTCACTCCAGCTCTCCTCTCCATGTATGATTCTCTATTTTTCGCTCCTGCTCTTGTATTAGAAACGGAAGCAGAAAGCTGCAATGCAATTATGCTTTATGTCAACAATGAGCCAGTGTTTTTCACCGTTTGATTGCTTGTTCACTGAAGTGCCTGAACCTAAATTCTCTCTTTTCAGAGTAAACACATATTAACCTTTTCAGCACTCCTGGCTCGGGCTGCGGCGCTCTCGGTCCCATAGGTACCTCACTCCAACATTCTGCTTTCACTTGTTAGATGGAAAAATGCCAAAGTTTGAGTCATCTCTCCATAGCTTCATCTCCTTGTTTTCCCCATTGAGACAATTTCTTTGCTTTATTCACATAAAGACTTAAAACACGTTCTGTTAAAGGTTAATATCTCTTACTTTTATTGCCTAAATTATTATTATTATTATTATTATTATTATTTAATGAGTTAATGATCAAATTAGTCTTTGGCAGTGAAGTTTTAGTGCTCTATAAGTGGTACAGGGTTTATCTGCTAAGTGTTTTCTCTGAGTTTTATGTTCAGTTTTAAGCTTGCAGCATCCTGAGGAGAGGGAACCTGCATCGGAACTGACGGAGCGTTTGCCTCCTGTGGAATTAGGTCATGTAGTTTTATTTAATCTATGAAATTTTGAGTCTCAGCGGTTTATATGTTTTAGAAGCGGAGCACAGGTGTAATATTTGTTGTTTGAAAGCGATTCCATATTCACCCTGCAGAGGTTTTTATCAGGTTCTCTGTTTGTCTGACTGTTTCAGTGCGGGGCACTTTGGGAGGTGATGCCAGAGGGTTAGATCTTCAAGCAGGATATACAGCAGAGTTCTGTTATGATCCACTGCTGTTTTGTTATTTTGGGGTTTTCTTTTTTGGTCATGACATATTTATCCATCATGTCAGTCACTGCCTTGCCATATTTTCCTCTACGTGCGTTATTCTCTTAGATTAGATACCGTCCCAGCCCGCCAACACACAAGAATCCAAATGCCTAGAGTGAGTAAGTGTAAGTGATGTAAGAGTGTAACATAGTAAAACCAAAGCTACATGTGCCCCCATACACAACTTTTTCTATGTATTTCCTCTCACAAAATATATATTTCTGTTCTGCTACCATGGCAAATGTGCAGCCTGCTTGTTTTACAAACTGACTGACAACAATCCCGTGTTACCTTTTAGAATACAGACAAACATTTTAGTGTATCACAGAGAATAATTCTAAGATATTAGTTATAACCCTGTTCTGATGCCTTTTTTCTCTGTCCAATGGATCTCTTTCTCTCAGTAAATTCTAATTCATACTTACCTGTGAAGACCCTGTGTCATCATCACTGCTGCTGGCCTCTATAGTTCTCCTCCCTGGCTCTGATTTGTCAATTGTGGCAATAAAGATATGAAAATGTGTTTGTGTGGGGGGGAAATCTTAAAACAGAATTAGGATGTGTAGCAATGAAATTACCTTGAAAATTAGCTTTAAAGTCCGTTTTGTGGCTTTGATATTTTTTCTCAGTCTATTATGAAATCCTAAAACTCATCGATTTAGAACTGTAAATGATTATGCTTCATTTTTTATCATGTGTTTTAAGATTAACTGCTGTTTTTTACTTTCTCTAATGTTGTATTCTATGCTTTTCAATCTTTTTAATTTTGGGTCATATATTTAGTTTGTTTCTTTATCACTGAATCGTATAATACACCTTATTATTACCCTGTTTTGAAAGTGTGCTATACAAATAAGATTGTCTTGCCTTATATTCTCTTTCCACCTGTGCGGACCATCCATGTTTTTTGACAATAAATATTTTGTTCAAATATGCGAGAGCAATACGTTTTGTACAGAAATTAGAAAGGATTGGGTTTAATCATAGCATGGACTGACTAATAAGGGTAAGTAAAAATAATTAGTATTGCTAGCTAGTTTAACAGGATATATTGACATTTATTAACTAGCCATCATTTTGCTTCATTATCTGCAAATAACAGCATAACTCATCTAACAGCTTATTTGGGGAAAAAACTGAAAAGTTTTATTGCCTTTGTTGAACATGCTGCTCTGCTCCACAGCAGCCGTCTGTGATTCCCTGCTGCCTTTTTATTTCAATTCGTTACACTGGTATGGTCGAACAAACATATTATATTTATATATATATATATATAATGATAAAAAAATGAAATTATATTATATATTACAATATTTAACAAACTTGAACAGATACAGTCTCAGCATCTTTTTTGTGTATCTAATCCTAAGGCAAGGGCGTTTTATTTCTATAGCACTCTTTCAACAGAAGGCAATTCAAGGTGCTTAACATGATTACAGAAATGAGAAAATTAAACACAGGAATCAATTAAAACATTTAGCAACAACAGTAACAGTACAAACAAAGCAATAACAGTAATTAAAAAGAATGAACTAATAAATTAAAAGAAAATGTATGTGAAAAAATTGTGAAAGTTCAGTTATAACATTTAGAAGTAAGTAGAATTATGAACAGAAACAAAAACATTTAGCGATTGACAAAAGCCATAACAGTTAACGCAAGAGTCATATAATTTATTCATAAGTAAGTGTAAATAGACAAGTTTTAATTTTAGATTTAAAAGAGTTCAGTGTCTCTGCAGTTTTGCATTTTTCCAGCAGTTTGTTCCAGATGTGAGGAGCATAAAAACTAAAAGCTGCTTCTCCACTTTTGGTTCTGGTTCTAGGGACGATCAGTAAACTAAAGCTGGAGGACCTGATTGATCTGGATGGTTTGTACCATGATAGCAGATCTCTAACGTACTTTGGTGCTAAACCATTCAGTGATTTATAAACTAGTAGGAGTATTTAGAAGTCTATTCTCTGAGCTACAGGGAGCCAGTGGAAGGACTTTAGAACTGGGGTGATGTGTTCTACTTTCCTGGTTCTAGTGAGAACACGAGTATGTCCAGTTCATTAGCATTCTGGACTCAGTGGGGGTAAATATCTGCTCTGAGTCCAGGTGTGTTACGGGTTAAAACATGTAATATGCTTTAATTCTTTATAACAATGGCTTGCCATACAGCTGGACTTGGGTGGCCGGGCGACTGGTTGCCTTCGCGGTCTGAGACGGGAGAGCACCCGTCTGCGAGAAGAGTAACAACGTTATATGCTTCAACCAAACGACTCCACTAACCCCACGAAAAGTTGTTAGATTTGTCACTATTCGCTTTTATTTTTCAAAGAGAATCGCTAGAGGGGTCTAAAAACTCATTAAATATAGCTAAGTAGAGTAGACTGTCTGCAATTCTTCGATCTACCTCACCTCACCCCCCTCCCCTACTGCAATAAAAAGCAGTTAGTTTATGATAAGTTTACAGCCTTTGAACCTTCACCTCAGAGTGTGATTTACCCACAAACCAAACACATAAAAATGGATTTTATTTAAAGGCAACTAGCATACAGAAACAACAAATTTAAAGATGAAAAAAATAGAATAATGTGACTGAAAAACATGCGTGCGCTGGAAATGGTTGTAATTAATTAATCGTAATTAACACGATAGTTTGACACCCCCAGTATATCGATGGATTAGAACACCGACACAGAAAGTACGGGGGGGATTTCCCATGCATACCCCATGTCTTTTACACCAATGTTCAGTAATGAGCCACAGGATGGATTGCTTATTTAGAAGTCAAGCGCCAGGCCACAGGGTAATGTCCCCACGCTCCCAATGGCCAGTCCACCACTGCTTACCTTCAATAAACACCTCCTTTGTATTTAAGCTTGTTCCTTGCTGGGTTTATGTCCTGCTCCCCAAGTGGGTCCTGCTACAACCACTTGGGCTCATTAGAGACTTGGGTCTGTGTTCATCACTTAGAGAGTTCACTAAAGATTAGATCACCAAGGTAAAATGGTTTTTGAAAATTTTATTTGATCCTTAATGATACGATATTTATGTCTGTTTATTCGACTGATGGTTGATTTTTACAGCTTCATCAGAGCTCTAAACAGATTGATTTATGATCGCATACGCATCAGTTACCATAAGTTAGCATCCGTTAGTTCAGCCGTTATTGTGACAGCCTCGTTTCTGGCAGAACTCTGCTCCAGCAGCTCTGTGAGGTCACTGAGAGTGCTTCAGAGTGGGATGTTGCTGATGAATCAGGACGGGCAAATTCAGAGTCCGTGTAGGTGTGACGTGTCCCTGAATTGTCAGCGGATTTTGTTTTAGTGGCGGTGTGTATTTATCGCCAACCTTAAGTGCTCTCAGAGTGCCTTGGGGGCTGTAACTCTGACAAATGGAGAAGTAAGACTGGGCCAAGTCAGGCGGGACACTGCATCTCTGCTTCTAGCACGTCTGCCTTGGTTCCTGTTGACCTTACAGTAGGCTGGGGGGATTTGAAAAAGAAAACAGTACAAGCACACATAGCTAGAGTACAAAGCAACATAACCACATGAAAGTGTTGCTGTCTAAACATTTTTAAATCAGACTTTTCTCATATTTGAAAATAAAAAATACTTAGAGTTGCTTTGATATTCCTACAGCCTAGTCTCCCAGCTGTACTTGAAAGCAGCATGGGCAGCTGTTGGAGAAATCCCATTCTCATCAACGGGGATTCCTCCGACTAGCAGAGTCTGGTCTGATTGGTCTTACTGGTAGCCATGGTGATAACAGCTGGTTTTTCTTCAGTATCTGTGATGTTTCCATTCATCTTTACATCTTTTCAGGTGAATCATTCAGTTCAGTGCAGAGCAGATCGCGTTATGGACCTTGTTGCTGCTAAAAGATGCGTTCACTGACAAAGTTCTGGTTCAGCCCATCTTTCTTTTTCTACTGTAGCTGCAGGAGAAACCATTAGCGTTTCCAGATGGCAGAGGTTACTGATAGCTTGGGCCCTGCCAATCCCCACACTTCACCCTGTGGTCCTCCATGAAGTGCACTTGGCAGAAGTGGAGACAAGGGTTCAAGTGTGTAGTGAACAAGTGTGCAAATAATAGTGTAGGCAAGGAGTACATGGTCGACCTGTACCACGGCGTCGCGTCTCTATGACGACCAAAATGAGGGGACCGGTTGCAGTTTGTGTTATTTTACTGCTTGATATGATGAAACTGAAACAAAAATCATCTAAGTTTGATAAAAAAAAATATATTTAGCAAATTTTGATTCTACAGTATAAAGTCCAAACTTATGCAACATATGTATTTAATTTATTTAGAAAAAAAACTTGGAGGTGACTTTTAATAATACATTTATCATAGAGGGGAAACATGATACAGGGAAAAGTGACTTTTGTCTTCAAAACAGTTTCTCAAACATGTAATATTATTTCTCCTGATGCATTTTGTTGAAAGAAAACAATTGAAATAATGTACAACTGGATATTAAATACTTTATTTTTAAAGTAAAGTTCTAGTTCTAAAAAAAGTGAAGATATTTTAAGAAGATGAAATTATTGGAGCGAATGTTGTTTATTAGTAGGGCATATTGATTTTATGCCATGATACCAGTTAAACGTTCTGCATGTGTTCAGGAGGAGATTAGCCGGATCCGTTCAGTAGAAAACAAACCCAGACTCCATGAACCGTTACAGCCGTAGTTTCATTGTCATATTGAGTTACAAAGACCCAAACTAAACCTTACCAGTGCAGACACAAGGTTGTTTCTATTATGTTTGTCACTCGTCGGGTCCTCAGAAAGGTTTTCAGCAGAAGAAGAGACAGCTGGGATGATGGGGCACTGGCTGGAGGAGCTTCTGATGAAAACAGACGATGCACTCATGTATGCTTTGTGACGTCTATTTAACGTTCAGGGCAGAACAAATAAAGTGGTCTGACCTCAGAACTCCTCAAAAAAAAAAGTCTGGAAATAAGTGCATCATGTTTAGGATCCGACCTCCTTCTGTTCAGGTGAGGATCCAGCAGAACATGTAGAACCTCCTGTGATCTCATCCGCTTCCCCTCCTCTGATCTCCGTCTCGTATATTCATGAAGACATGCGTCGCGGCCCAGAACATGTGTTATGTGAGCGAATACAAGCGGGCTGCAGCCCCTGTGGAAGGAGCTGCAGCGGCGGATGAATGCACGCTCAGACATAGACGATGACCTTTTCACTGCTGCTCTCCTACTGGGGTTGGCACACTTTTATAACCCCAAAGTGGATGCTGTCAGAGTGAGAAATACTTGTCGTCCTGCTGTTACTCAGCCATGCTGATTCTGACCATGAACTGTTGAGTTGGTATTTAATCACAAAGAATATTGCTGATATTTTCTTCCATCCTTTCCAACATCTGGAGTTGCACATTTATGTAAAGCCATATTGATATTATGTTCAGATATTACAGAAGTAATCGGAGTTTCGCCTCATGGTTAATTCAAACAACCTGAGTAACTGTGGTCTGAGAAGATGATCTGTGTTTGGTGGTCAGTTACCCAGTCAGTTTCTAATAAACACATCATGATTCTTCAGGAAACTAACTTAGAGTTGGCCAGAAACCACCTTTATCTAGGCCTCTTCGCTCTTCGCTGTGCTTCAGGAGAACATCAGTGTGAGCGACAGAACCAGCTCACGTTCCGGATCCTTCTGTGTGGCGGATTCTGAGATTCCTGCTGCTTCTGAATGTACTTTGCTTCACAATCTTCTCCCTGCTACTGTTTCTGCCACACTTTTTCCTTCCACTCAACTTTCCATAAATATTCTTTAGTAGAACATTTTGTGAACAGCCAGCTTCTTTGACCTTTTGTGGCCTGTCCTGCTTGTGGAGGCTGTCAGTGAAACTATAGGGCTCTCAGAATGTAGCCGTCATGCTGGCAGTAATGAATGTAATCAATGAACGCAGCCGGCCGGGATCTTACTCCGTCAGAGTTTATTTGCCACGTTAAAACGGAAGATGTTATTTTATATACCGGGAAATCAAAAAGAATCCAACCATTACCATGCCCCTGGGATACTTTCTAAAACTTCAGAACCTGTCGGAGAGGCTAGTTTATATCCTCGTGCTTTTAATGTGTGTCAGTGTCTGACCATTAATCAATCATTGCTTCCAAAAATGTATATATAAATTACACCTTAGGCTGTTCCTTGCTGTCATCAGAAGACATGTAAACAGTAGCATGCATACATCATGAAGATTGTTATGATTCTGCAAAGTTTTAAAGCATTTTTCTAGTTGTTCTAAGAGAAACAGGACACGTGAAAAATGACCGCTAAGAATCTTAATGAAAGCAAAATATCCTTTTAGTTTACTGTTCCACCTTTTCTGTTCCACTGCTACAGATAACGTTCTAGGGTTCATTATCCATTATCATTAAAACTGAGGACACATTTTGATTACAATCATACTATAAAAGTTAATTTTAAGTGATGCGTTCGGGTTATCTGAAATGAAATGGTTACTACAGAAGCTAAATCCATAGTGAGACGGTTCCAACGCTTCGTTTTCTTCATCGCGCTCTGAGCAGAAATCCACCTTTCCCTCCCAGCTGGATATTATATGTGGATATATGGATGTGATAAAAGTTTCTGTCTTTAACTTGACCTCGGTGGTTTGTGCACCCAGGGACACAACATCAGTCAACTCCTTTCACATAGCTGGAAAATTGTAATAGCCGTTTAGCTACTGTAGTTAGTTTTCCTGCCAGTATGGCGACCAGGGGTGCATTCTGAAATCATTTCAGCTCCCGGAGCTCTATTGCAATGCCATTGTTGGGCGATGCGGTTTAGACTTTTCCCTCACATTCTAGAATATTCTTTCATTAGCTTTAGCATTTCAGCCACTATAAATGTAGCAGATACAGAAATACTAGAGGTGTAATGATACATGTATCCGTATTCAGATTTTTTAGGTATTGAACGTTGTGTATACAGGCGTACCCAGTTTCCTCATGAGGAATAACCACTTTGCACTTTAGCCAGCAACACATGCAACTCTGTTAAAAAAGTTCATCCCAGCCTTCTGGTAGCAGGAGTTATTGACCAGCGACGTCCTGTCAACTGATCAGGTAAACGTTTAACCCCCGTTTTTAACTTGTTGTCACTGTTAAAACAGACAATAAGGCAATCTGAAATATTGATTTCATAGCACAGATTGTCTTGAATGAGAATAATTTTGTTTTTTTTCCCTTTTTTTCCCTGACTGAAGTAAAAACAAACCAAACCTTGAAATTGAAACCAAGGTACTTTATGTACCAAACCGGGATTCTGGCGTACCTTTACGCCCTAATAAATACAGAGTCTATGTAATTCTTTGTAACTGAGATTTTCTACAGTTCAGAACTGCGCTGACAGTGGTGACTTGATATACTGTGCAGTATGTATCTTTGTAATGAACCACCGTTTTACTTTATATACATTACATCCAGAAAGTACGGATCCGAATGGACGTGGGAGGTGGATAAAAACGGTAAGAAATGTGTGATTAAACATGTTGATTGTTTGATATTGTTTGACAGTTAGCAGCATAATCATTAGCACGCAGGTTTAGCGTAGCCTACTGCTGGAAGTCGATGTGAAGGATTCGTGTTAAGAGCATCACAGCCTTATTGGGCTCTTACTGCTTCTCACAAGTAAAAATCCCTTTCAAAAATACAAATTATAAGAGTTTAAAAGCACGACAGACGCTAATAAGCTACGTGCTAACTGCTAACCATAGCCTGTATATTTAACAAGCAAGAAATCCCTGCGATAGGATGATACAGCACATCTTGACTCCATGAGCTGTGGGATGAAAAGTAGCAAACTTTGAAAACTTCTGCATGACAACATTCCCATCTTCCCAGCCGTCTAACAGCGTTGTTAAAACCCCAGAATGCATTGCACGCAACTCAAAACCGAAATAGCTTATTGATACAACTTCTCAAAATGATAAGTAACTCGCATTACTCTTTACTACTGCAGTACTTTTACATAGATGTATTTACTGTGCATGTACCACCATAATGAAACCTGAATCACCTATTTTGTTGCACAATGATTTAATGATTGTTGGAACAACAACACAGTGAAACTATGGGTTGCTTGTGTGTTGGTGATCTATTGTTATGTTTTAATGGTATTTCACAGTAAATTCATTTTTTGTACCATTGATTGAGAACAATTGCTTTAAAGATGTGAATGTACAATACAATGGTTTGAACATTAGACAGCCTCTGTTACAACTGAAAGCTGTTTTATGTCTAGAGTTGTGAAAAATGACATCAAGGTTCTGAAAGTAGTTGCAAGTTGATTGAAAAAAATATTCCGCCCTACCAATGAGTTTTATTAAACAACCTTATGAAAATTGATTTGACAATTATTTGATCCAGATCCTGAAGAACAACCTGAGATGGATTTTTTCCCTATATCAGGATTTTATGCCATGAAACCAGTTAAATTGTTGGATTGGCTCAGCTCATTTCCAGACTGGAACATGTAGTGTTGTTGATCATTTTCTTGTGGAAGCTTTATTAACCAATCAGACCCAGCCAGTCCTATCGCCGACCCTGGATGTCTGCTCATTGACCCATCATGTCGTTCCCGTCCTTTTCTTCTCTGCCTCGACCTCTCCACATACACAGAGCTACTGAGGAGCCAGAGAATATTCTGACCAAATCTTCACCCCCAAATATTGTAGCAGGCCTAGACTGAGCGTGGATCATTGTCAGAACTCAAAAGAATCCTCTAATGCTCGTATTATACGCTAAAATGGAGGAAGAAAGGGCCATCCATGCTAAATTACTCTCCATTCATTCATTAGAGACAAAAGCCTGTTGAAGGGAAGCAGAAGAGTCACAGTTGAGCCTTGTTTTCTGCTGCAGCCCTTAGGGGGTCTGACAATAATCTCACTTCCTGCTTTTCTGTTGGACATCTTCTCCTCTGACCTTTCTCTCCACACAGAGCCGTGGACTTCTTCTCTAAACCTTCTGCCTCGTATTCAGCAGAAGAATGTTCAGACTCTTGATGGAGCCCCTACATAACACACAGTGGTGCATTTATTTCAGATACACACTCATGCTCACATAAACTCACAGTGGGAAGCTGGCTGCAATGGGTGTGAAGGTCAACACAGCTACAAGTGGTAGATGAGCAGAAACACTCTTTAGCCTTCCAATCAAAGGCCTTTCCTGCTGCTGTGGGAACCTTTAATTACGATCCCCACTTCTACAGCGTGAGATCGTTAATGATGTTCCACATTCTGTTCTCCCTGGCGCGCCCTCTAATGACGTCCCCACCCTTTAATGACGCAGCCGTCAGTGCATCGAGCGCCAGAGGTTTTTCCAGGGACTCATCACACAGCCTGGCTATAGAAACGCTTCCTGACACGTCGTAGATGACAGGACGCACACTGAAAATGGAACTTTTGTGGGGTTTGTGAAGGGAAAATAGGATCAAAAGGGAGTGAAAAAAGGCTCAGACATTCTGCTGCTGCAAGCGCTTATTGATGTGTTGGATGCATAAAAACATATTTGAGAGATGAATGAAAAATGAGCCTGAATGAGGTTTCCGATGGTTCACTCATCTCTCTGACAAAGAGTTTGGATAGAACATAAATCCGACTCAATAAGGCACTCCCCGTCCTGACGGCGGCCTTGGCAGTGGATGACGGATGGAAGCTGGGCCGTTATCACTCAGACGTCCCCCCTGACCTGCAATCTTCCATCTCCCTCCATCGTTGCTTTTCTCTCCCCACCAGACCTCTAAAAACGCCTCATCGTTCATTCTGTCAGCCCAAACCGCTCTGTAGCTTTGACTTAAACACCAAAACACATTACTATCCTACACACCCACTGGCCACTTTAATAGGTATGCCTGATTGAATGCCTGATAAAGGTGAAATAGTCAATCAATACATTTATTGATCTAACTCGACTTGAGGAAGGTCAAACTGAGCATCGGAGAAAATAAGAAAGTATATCTAAGTGACTTTAAACGCAGACCGATTGTTGGTACCAGACGGGTGATCTCATTGCTGCAGAACCTGGTGATCCGCTGGGGTTTTAACCACCAACAACCGTCTCTCAGGTTTAAGGAGAATGGTTTGAAGATGAGAAAACAGCCAGAGAGCTGCAGCTGATTGGAGGAATGAGATGATAGAGAGGCACCAGGAGAAGAAGACCACATGGGAGTACCACTCCTGTCAGCTAGATCAGGAAACTAAAGGTACAATTCAATAGAAAACATAAAGTTTCCTGGTCTGATTTCAGATGTTTGGGTCAGAACTTGGTGTAAACACGATGAGCGGATCCATCATGTTTTGAATCACCAGTTGAAGCTGGTGGTGGTATGATGGTGTAGAGCAGGGGTCGCGTTAACCTAATGTTTTCTGTATTTGAACAGTGACGGAAAAATCTTAAAGCTGATCGTCATTTTTACATATTAGTATTCACACCTCCGTCTGACCGCTTTAAATGTGAAGATTTATTTTTTCTACTCAATGCACGAGTCCAGGTAAAAAAATTCCATCCAATATTTATTTTGCTTCGGCTCGTTCTGAGAGTCTTCGACTTCTGGTCGCTACAATGGGAGAAATGTTTTCTCATGTCAAAATGTTTTGTCTGAACTGATTCACTTAATTGCAATTTCCAATGCGGGAGCAAAGCACAGATTCTGCCTGCAGATCAACAGTTAAAACCCACGAGGGGCAATCTGTTCTGTCCAAAACCTCATGTCAACAACTTCTGCAACAATCTGACTATTAGATTGAAAAAATGTGAGCATTTGCGTTCCATTCCGTGCAGGAACCGCATAAGCTATTCCTATAGTAGCATCCAACCCAAGTAAGGCTGACACAAATTATTATTTTGATAATCGACTAATCACTAATTATTTTGCTGATTAGTCGACTAATCGGATCACGTGTAAAATGCATATTACTGCAGGAGCAGCTGATCTAATATTTGTGTGTTACCTCGAAGTGGTATGTAGTACATAAAATTGGGATTTTTAAGGTGACAATTCGTTTATGAACCATATTTTTTTAAAACAATGTTACAGGAGATGCATGAAGTGTGCTAAGCGTAGTGAAATTACCATCACCACTGTTAATTTTGCATCTATAAAATGGTACAAAAGCCTGTTCATTCAGGAGCTTCATCAAAACTACTGAATGATCCTTCCAGAAAGATCCTTCCTGCCCACAGAAATGTATCATCTAACATCAGAGGAAACATTACATTTTGACAAAATAAGGATTTGGTTGCGATAATAAGAATAATAAGCAGCAGTTTTTTGTTGCAAGTGCGACATCTGCACCTTGATGTTCCGTCAGCTGCTACAGTAGCAGCAGCTGTTCTGTCTATACACGGATCAGAACCAGAACCTCTAAGCAGCAGCTCGGGCTGTAGAGGACGTCAATCTGGACATTTCCATCAATCTATGAATCCCCCTGGATACCAAAGAGAAAAGGTAAAAAGCCGACATGTCGGGTAGAAAGGAGAAAATGGCTCTACTGTTGATGCTAACGTTAGCAGCTAACAAGCTAACTAGCTCTACTGCTGATGCTAACGTTAGCAGCTAACAAGCTAACTAGCTAACAGAGGCTACTGTCCGTGTTTGTCATCAGCCACAGCGGGCTTCCCTTTAAGAAGCTCAGAAATCACTGCTGTACTGCTGTGGAAAGCTGCTTCTACTTTGGGAATTTTTTAAATAAAACAGCAGAATGAAGTTGTCAGCTCACAGCTCATGCTGCTTTTCTGTGCTGCAGCTGCTGAGTCCGATTAGCACAACTGCGCATGTGCGTCAGGGGCAGAAAGGGAGCAGATGGAGAAAAGGGAAAAACAAAGCTTTAGAAAATAAATGATAATGTTAGTTACTGTTTTTTTTTTGTCGACAACTTTACTTGTCGACTACGTGATGAATCGATTAATTAGTGCAGCTTGGACCCCCCCCGTCAAGTCTTGAGGACCCCAAACAAACCCCCGGCTCGACTGTAAACAGCGTATGCATGCGTGTGTTTTCGTTAATATGGAGCCTGTTAAAGCCTGTTTTTGCCAGACTTTTCAAATAAGCCCGGGACTCATTGTGTTGTGGGAATGTCCACAAGAAGGTTTAATCAGCCTGGAATATACAACTTTCCTCTTCATTCTTTCATTTAAAACAATCAGTAGTTTCTGCACTGTAGCTGCACACGCTGTTGCTCATAGTTCTTTCTTATGCCTCGCGGACACAAGAAATGCTCTATGCCAAATATATGTTTTAAGTTCGTCGACTTTCCAACATTCAAAATAATCAATTTTGCAGCGTTCCCAATCTATATGTATGTTCGCTTCTGCCAGTTTGGGGTCCAGAATGCACTGTGCGCAACGCAGTACCAAAATGGCTTATTGAGCTCAGTTAACTAATGTGTTATAGGCCTGAATGTTGCTCAGGTTCGTTGTGACCAGAAAACACATCAATGGCCCTTTCGCTTGTTAAACAAGCAGAAAATAAAACACCCATGCTTTAGTTTACTCACAAGACCTTTTGGTTATTCGTGAGGGCTAGCTGAGGTTGAAGCGTCGTCCAGGAGCAGGCTGGCTCCACTCGTCCACGTGGGTGGAGGTAGCTTCAAACCTGGGCTGTCTGAAGTACACTTGGACGAAACTGCGAACTCATTATCTACAGCAGAAGAGTCCAGACAATTTCTCTCAGTCCACTGTGCATTAGAAATATTTAGTTTCATAAATATATCTTATATACTTCACAAACAAGGCTCGGTTAAAATGCTAACAAGCTAACTCGCGATTAGCATTATGGACATGGTAACACGTGATGAAGGCACCAAAGGCCCCGCCCCCCAGCTCCTCTCTGGAGGGCAAAAAGACCGATAGCGATACGATACCGTTGTTAGCTGACAGTTGTCAGTAGATCTGCACTACATGGCGGTGAAGGAAAAATCTAACAGCATGGTTAACATGTGCAGCGCTGTAGGAAGCAGGAATAGAAGAAAAAAGGACAGTAATAATATTTAATAGGTTTCCAGCTGACGCTGCCGTCTATGGCTGAGTTAGAGTGGATGATCCATCCAGGGATCCAGTCTGATGAACGAATCTGTTCAGCTCCCACACTGAAGGTATGTTGATGTTAATATACACTACCGTTCAAAAGTTTGGGGTCACCCAAACAATTTTGTGTTTTCTATGAAAAGTCACACTTCTTCACCACCATACGTTGTGAAATGAACAAAAAATAGAGTCAAGACATTGACAAGGTTAGAAATAATTATTTTTATTTGAAATAAGATTGTTTTTACATCAAACTTATCTTTCATCAAAGAATCCTCCATTTGCAGCAATTACAGCATTGCAGACCTTTGGCATTCTAGCTGTTAATTTGTTGAGGTAATCTGGAGAAATTGCACCCCACGCTTCTAGAAGCAGCTCCCACAATTTGGATTGGTTGGATGGGCACTTCTTGCGTACCATACGGTCAAGCTGCTCCCACAACAGCTCAACGGGGTTCAAATCTGGTGACTGCGCTGGCCACTCCATTACCGATAGAATACCAGCTGCCTGCTTCTTCTCTAAATAGTTCTTGTACAATTTCGAGGTGTGTTTTGGGTCATTGTCCTGTTGTAGATGAAATTAACATCTTTTCAGTTGTTCTGCGTCTCACAAACATTCTTCTTTGTGATCCAAACACCTCAAACTTGGATTCATCCGTCCACAGCACTTTTTTCCAGTCTTCCTCTGTCCAATGTCTGTGTTCTTTTGCCCATCTTAATCTTTTTCTTTTATTGGCCAGTCTCAGATATGGCTTTTTCTTTGCCACTCTGCCCTGAAGCCCAGAATCCCGCAGCCGCCTCTTCACTGTAGATGTTGACACTGGTGTTTTGCGGTACTATTTAATGAAGATGCCAGTTGGGGACCTGTGAGGCGTCTGTTTCTCAAACTAGAGACTCTAATGTACTTATCTTCTTGCTCAGTTGTGCAACGCGGCCTCCCACTTCTTTTTCTACTCTGGTTAGAGCCTGTTTGTGCTGTCCTCTGAAGGGAGTAGTACACACCGTTGTAGGAAATCTTCAATTTCTTAGCAATTTCTCGCATGGAATAGCCTTCATTTCTAAGAACAAGAATAGACTGTCGAGTTTCAGATGAAAGTTCTCTTTTTCTGGCCATTTTGAGCGTTTAATTGACCCCACAAATGTGATGCTCCAGAAACTCAATCTGCTCAAAGGAAGGTCAGTTTTGTAGCTTCTGTACCGAGCTAAACTGTTTTCAGATGTGTGAACATGATTGCACAAGGGTTTTCTAATCATCAATTAGCCTTCTGAGCCAATGAGCAAACACATTGTACCATTAGAACACTGGATTGATAGTTGCTGGAAATGGGCCTCTATACACCTATGTAGATATTGCACCAAAAACCAGACATTTGCAGCTAGAATAGTCATTTACCACATTAGCAATGTATAGCGTGTGTTTCTTTAAAGTTAAGACTAGTTTAAAGTTATCTTCATTGAACAGTACAGTGCTTTTCCTTCAAAAATAAGGACATTTCAATGTGACCCCAAACTTTTGAACGGTAGTGTATATGTGTGCATTGTTTGCTTCTGCTGTGTAATATTGAGGCATGATGATCAAATAATGTAGATATCTGGAAACCGAACTGGTGGTGGTCATTTCTGAGGAGTTTCTGCCCGTAGCTTGTAACTAAACGATCATAAACGGTCTGGAAGCTTTGTGCTACATACAGTTAGCTTTACGAGCTGACTTTATCTGCACAAAGATGGTTTAGGTTTTATCTTGTTTGTCTAACTGTTCGCTCTGAATAGCGGTGTGGAAGCTTCTTGCCCTCCATTGTTGTACGCATGCGCGAAAATACCTGGATGAAAACAATAACATTCAATGTGTCTATACATTTCTGCCCTTATACATCCCGTTTAGGTACAACAGTCATCACAGGGTAAGACGGTCCACAACGAGAACGTAGACTCTGCATCCATGAATGTTTTTCACCATTCTCCCTGTAGCTCTGGTAAACAGCCTCCTCAGGTAAAGTGCAGCAAACGAGTGTAACAAGCTTAGATGGGTTTTTTTCACTCGCCTTGCTTAGATCCCGCCCCCTCGCTCCATCTGATTGGACAGTCGGTTTACTTTAACCAATGTAATATAATAAAATACAGCACAGCATGTTAGATTCATCACGTTTGTTAGAAATTTAATTTACAAAAAATTTGCGGCGAATACAAACTATTTTATTAGATAACATGATGAAAACCTTTGGTTGGATTATAACTTTTTAACTATGAATACTTTTTAAACTACTGAACCTGTATTTATTGTGATTTTGTCCAGGGTTTTTTATGCATTTGAACTCATTTCTAATATTTTGTATCACATATTTACCATTATTTTTCAATGGCAACATTTATATTTTAGCATGTGTAATCTGAAGTAGATATTTTAGAGCAGACTACACTGTATAAGCGCACGTGTTTAATTTCCTTTTCATGTGTTGTTCTCTGGTCAGGTTGTTTTGATTTAATAATATTTAATAGACCCTAATAGTATATAGCACGCAGGATTTACCCCCGCATAGGATTAAAAATTTGATGGATAAAAATAGATGATGACTACATTTTATTGACACTGTCAGTCAAAAAGCGCAACCTCTTCTAGAATAGAATCCTTTAACATGTATGTATGAGAACATGTATGTACTTTTCAGACAATGAAAAAGGTACAGATAGTTACCCTGAGGTCCAGTATTAATCCTTAGAATGTGATCATGTATTTTCTGTACCTTGGGGCTCAGTAATGTCGTCCAATTTCTGAAAGAGCACAAAACTCAGATCTTCCCAATCTGGTTTCTATACCACGTTGTTATTAGACGTTCTTTGGTTCACTGCGAGTCCTGTGAAATGTGTGCAGAATGTTGATGATCTCCAGAGAAGAATACTTGAGGTTTGAGCTCAGTTATATGTGTGAGAAGCATGGGGAACAGGGAAAATCCCTCCATGACTTTCATCGAAGGACCAGAGCATCCAGACGATGAAGAAGCCCACAGGAGCGTCATCAGAAGTAGAAATGACCTTTCTGCCCTCTTCTGAGTTGAGTTAAAAAGTTTTTTCCTCTTTGCCTCAGCTCCCAGCTGACTTTTCCTGTTGCTGTCGTCCTCCTTTGTTATCCTCCTGCCTGCATGTCCGTCTCCAGAGATACCTTTGTTGTGACAGCCACTGTATTCTCCAGGGCTGCGTGACAGAATGGTGCTTGACCCGGGCTCGACCTCTGCTGCAGTCCGGCTCGCCCATCATTCCTTCTGCAGCCAGGCATCGCTAAACCTCATCTCGTCCGATTAGTGCTTGTGATTTTGAAATCAAATAATACCACAGCATCTTTTCTGCGCCGGGAGCACAGAAACAAGTCTGCCTCTTTCACACTCACACCAACAGAAGAAAGACAAGCTTTGCATTGCTCGCTCAGGGCTGCAGTCTAGCATTAATGTAGCCAAGCTGTTCCACAGCACAGAGCCACACGACTGATCCGAATCTATCTGAAATATTAAATAATCATTGTTGTGAAGTTTGTAATTCAGTCGCTGTAATCTCTGCTACACGCCTGTTTAATCCTCTCTGTTGGAGCTCAGTGGACGGACATGAAGCCGACTATTTTGGATGCTTTTGGAGGTTGAGATAATGCATCCGTGTTTGCGACGGGTAATTAAATGTAAAACCAGCTGCATGATAATTTTCCTGTAGTAATCTGAAACATTAAGCGGTGCTGATGTCTTAATAACACAATCCAACTATTTTTCACAGCTTCACATCAAAAGCTTTGCAGGGAGAATGTTTTATCTGCTTAATTTGAGGTGAGAAATGTTTGAAATGCAAAAACCAAACCAGTAGGATTTTATATCAGGGAAAATACATTTAGACTGCCTGAGAGGTTTGAAACATCATGCACACAATGGTAAATAATGGACTGAACTTCTGTACAGCTTTTCTAGTCTACTGGCCTCTCAAAGCACTTGACAGTGGAGCCACATTCACACTTGGTAGGCAATTTAGGGTGAAGTGCCTTGCCCAAGGGCACATCAACACGTGACGAGAGGAAGCTGGAATTTAACCTACTACCCTCTAATTTCAAGACAAACTAATCTACCTACAAGACCACAGTTTCCACCAAGGCAGGTGGTGCCTGATTGTTTGGGTAGTTCTGCACTATTTCGAAAGTAAAAGATTTTAACATATTCCAAATAAAATTTAATTTTACCGTTGCATTATGGGACATCTGGCTTAGAAGATGTCATCATGAATCAATTCAAAAGCACATCATTAGGCTTAATCACAGAGGGATTTAAACGTAACTGAGATCATCAGAGTGTCTTTAACGAGTTGTTGTGGATGTAGCAGTCAGTATTTCAACAATTCTGAAAAGGCCTCTGACTGAAGCCTTTTGCTGTCTAACAGCCTCATGACTATCGGGACGCACCAACAGCAATTAGCTCTGCTAATCCTCCTCATTTGCTTTTGCTGCTCCTTTTTAAGTCTAAGTCTGGCTGTATGTGAAGAGAGAGGCTGGAGTAGGGGAGATGGTCCTTGATGGTCTGAACTCCCTGCTTCTCTCTCTGCAACCATGAAGCCTCCGCTTTAGATTCTCTGGGAGTTTGGGGTCAGAGTTCAGGTATTAATTGAGCTTCTGAGATGCTAATCAGCTGCTGCCAGCTGTAAAAGCATTACCTTGTTGTTGGGATGGGTACTGATATGTTCTGAAACAAACAGAAGTAACCAGTAGCACGTGTGTGTCCCTAAATGACATGTGAGTATATTATTATTTATATATTTGGTCAATATGAATATAAGTTCATAAGTTGTCTTCGGGAGTTTTCCTTACCATCCTTTTTAGATATCAGCTCGCTGTGTGCGGTGCAGAGTATAAATGCTCCGTATTTATGTTGATGTATGCATTTTGGTTCCCTGTATGACTTCAGTATATATTATAGTGAGTTACTGCTGCGTTAAAAATGCAAAATTTTTCGATTAAAGGGATGTTTTCAGACTTGAATTAGAGCTAACTCATTAGGGGAAGTAGCTGTGCACATCTTCACAATAAGAGCATTTATTTCCTGTTGTGATGAACCAGGGTTTTATCTTCTAAGTGTAAATTGATAAATTGTTACATTTGATTACTAAGTCTGTATTACATTATATTTATGTGATATTTAAGATTGATTGTTGATATCCAAATGTTAAGTTTATTCAAGTGTTTTGGTTAGTTCTACCTTAGTTGTGTTTGTTATTTTTCATATGAAACCACACATACATTGTGAATGTGATTGTGGAGTTCAAAACAAAAGTTCTGTTGATTTCTCCTATATTTAATTTAAAAAGGAGCAACTTCATCTGGATTTGTCCTTTATTTACACTGAAAAATGTAGTTTTACGGATCATATTTAAGGAATGGTGATTAATTGAGTAGTAACAGTATACCAGGAAAAAACTGTATTGAAACAAACAACTGTGTGGATTTTTTATTCCTATTTTAGCTGTAAAAAAGGGCAAACTATGTTAAACTATTAAACCGATATCTGAATGTCTGATTTGGGAACACACATCACCATAGCAGATAAGAGATCACAAAACACCAGTCTCAGTTCACTCACCCATCTTTAGTTTTCCATGACTTCAAACGGCGTTCTTCTTTCTGGGACTCTGGTAGTTTGTCCTAAAGTTTTTGTGGTTAGCAGCCGGCTGCTTCTCTCACATTATGGAGAACCTCTCTCACTAGAGGTGATTGGCTGACGTTTTTAGAGAAATGTGGTAGAACCGCTTTTTTTTATTAC
This sequence comes from Apricaphanius iberus, assembly GCA_028564705.1. NCBI lineage: Eukaryota > Metazoa > Chordata > Actinopteri > Cyprinodontiformes > Aphaniidae > Apricaphanius > Apricaphanius iberus. Next base: position 525,520 of record JAPXFQ010001994.1, read on the forward strand.
ATATTCAAAGCTAGTTGTGTTAATGAAAATGTTTTTTTTTTTTGCTAGCTTGTTTTGGAAATTCAGTATAACAGCTTTAATGATGGGGAGGAATCCCAGTATTGGTTTGAATGGTTATAGAGAATACACCTATCTGTCAGTGGGAATAAAATTCCTCCTGCCTGAAGTGTGTTTGGGCAACCACAGCCTGGATGGGAGCCGTCGCTGCAGCAGAGTCGCCGTTTCCTGTCGCTGCTCTCAGCGAGTCATTTTTTGAACCGTGGCACATAAACACAAACCTTCACCTTCCTTTATCTGTCAGCAAAAAACAGTTTACAGTATTACAACCTGGAATGGTCTCAAACGTAAAAGGGTTGGAGCTCCGCACTGAATGAGCCCCCGCTTAACCCTGCATACCGTTAAATAATTCACATTTATTAACTTTACAGAGGGACCCGAGGCGGAGCCATCAACCGAGAGCCGATACGTTGACCTGCTTGTATTAATATGCATCTACAGGTGGCTGCAATCTGGGTGTGCACCGACCTCAGGTCTGCTATGTGCCATTTAATCAGAAACAGGGGAGACAGGCGGGAAACGGGCCAGCTGATGTAACCTGACTGAGTGGTTCTAATGAGCAGGAGACACGCAGTCGAGCACCGACGCTCTGCTGTCAGCCAAGACGAGGAGAGCTTCTGAACGGACCACATTTTCATCCATAATGACGAGGGCTTGGCAGATGTACAGTAGCAGTCTGAGAGGCCATAACGAGCAAACGCTGAGGAGACGCTGATGCTGAAGAGCTATAAAACATAAAAGACTTGGATGGCTCTTGATTTTTTTCAATTTAAGTGATTTTAGTTGCTCCAAATCGTCTCTCTTGTTTTACTGATTCGAATCTTGCTGCCCAGAGTCCACACATGGAGAGATGCATCATCAACCTCACAGTAAAACTATGATGCTGCTCTTTTGACCGCCTTGTTAATGGGGCGGTTAAATCTTCATTTTTTCATCGTTAACGACAGTAAAATGTTAAGCCATTCCTATCAGGTCGGCATTTAAAAAAAACGTTATCCATGCCTTCATAACTTTGCAATTCGATTATTGTAACTTTTATTTGGTGTTGGGCAGGGCACAATAGTGAGATGGAGTATTAGGGCCACTGTGGAAGAAAACAAAAATATTTTGGAACAATTTTCAACCCAAATGACTCAGAATTTTTTAAATGAATGCCTCTTATTTTCCACAAAAAAATCTGAAGTTTCCTCATTCAAAGATTTGCAAGAGAAAACGTTTGAGGTAAATTTTTAATATTTTCCCTAAAAAAATAGGAACGTTTCTGATTTTGAAAAGAGTAACACTCAGAACTCAGAAACTTCTGTTTTCAATATCAAGCTAAGATGTTTTTTCTGATATTGAAATGTTTGACATTTGTAAGACAAAAAATCATAAATTTGGCAGAAAACAACTTTCAAGTTGGTTGAGAATCAGATATTTCTGACAGAAAATGCCAGTCCAATAATATTTAAATGTTACATTTACAAGATTTGCATCTGGATATTTTCTGAAGTGCTTCATGTGTCTCTTTTGATCAGTACGATCTGTAACTATTGCAATATAATAAAGCTTTTCACAGTATTTACCTGCATTTTACCGCTGCCAGTCGGACCTCAGCACATATTTCATACATTATTCTGAGATCACCCTCTATAGCAGCAAGGCGTGATCATCCTTCATAACTACACAGTTGCAGAAATATTGAGGTAATATTACTATCTACCACAATATTCCCGCATCACCATGCTGCTAAAGTATTATAGTATTATTATCCTATGAAATGGTATGTCTTTTAAGAAAACTCCTACAGTCTCTCCCACTCCAGGCATTAATGGCAAGTCTGAACCCTTTTGAAGTCGTTCTAATCCAAGAAAAGATCCGGATTATAGATTTTAGAAAATTTCCAGATGCCTATCTTGTCAATTAATTAATTAACACCTACATCTTATATGGATGGCATTTTCTTTTGGAAATAACTGATATTTTAGCAAACTTTTCAGTTTGTTCTGATAAATATCTGAGTTTTTTGCTTCAAAATTCCTGACTTTACAATGTCACAAAATATCTTAGTTGAAATATCAAATATTTATGCCTAAATAATGGAATTTTCTGATATTTCTCTTGCAAATTTTCCACTTTTCTAACTGAGAACACTTCCTATTTTTCTGGGAGATATTTCAAATTAATCTTAAAAGTTTTCTATCACATATTTTGACTTTTCTAACTGAGAGAATCTCCCAGTTTTTTCTTCTTCCTGGAAATCTTTTGAAATTAATCTTTATAATTCTGACTTTTCTTTAAAATTTTTGATTTTTCTAAACTAGAAAATGTCTTAGTCAATCACAAAACTTTTGAGTTTTTATGGGTGTTTTTTGACAACAGCGGCCCTAATACTGCGTTGTACAATACGATTCTGGGAGGAAATAGCTGCTTCTGGTTCAGGTGGCAGCGTTCTGCTGAGCTGCTCTGGAAAAAGTCTTGGCTTGGAACGACTCTGTGTGATATAAATATGTAAACATTTGATGATCTCACATGTGAAGGTGCCAAACATCTTATTCTCCATTTTACTTCATCATAATTTGGCCAGCAGCAGCTGAACGTTTCTGCCCCGGCTTCCAGATCAGGCTTGGCTTCACTTAATCCTGGAACTTGGATCCAAGCTGTCAGATCTGTAGTCATCGCCTATATTTGGAGACTGACGAGGGGAGAAAAAAAACCTTAAAAACAACCACAATCATCTCAAAAATATTCTGACATAACTGTGTGTGCATCTACAGCATGAGGCCAGTTCATCCATCACCCATTGTGTGTGAGGCGAAGCAGACAAATGATTCTGAGAAGGCAGCCATGGAAGTTAAATGCTGTGATTTTAAGATTTCCTGGTCTGATAAATCCTGTAGTCTGATTCTGTGCAGCTCCAGTTTTTAGGTGGAAGACTAAATATCTCTACCTGGGTGAGGAGCCGTTCAGTGGAAGCTAACATGAAATCTTTGCTGTGCTTCTCGGCCTTCGGTGTGTAGTTTTATAGTTGGGACGGAAGCCTCTGATGCTAGTCATGAGCACAGACCGGCTGTAGATCTGCTGCTGGGGCTGCGACGCTGCTCACCGACGGGTTCCGGGTTTTCCAGCCACTCTCGGAGCCGTGGAAGCAGAGTTGCTTCGCTGCTTGTTGATTAGAGCTGGCACTTGCAGCTGCGTCCTTGTGTTCAGCTAACTGTTGACGGTGGATCCCATTGTGGGACGCCGTCCCCCAGACGTCTCTGTTAGGGCAGATTTTTGCATGTACAGCTTTATTATTCTGATTTAATAGAACGCTGCCAACCAATATCCCACGCCGCTTCCTCTCCTTTCAGTTCTTATTTACTCACCTCTGCGCTGCTTACCACCCTCCATCTTTTTCCATCTCTTTCCGTCTCCGCACCGACTCCAACCAATGCAGGACAATAGGTATTAAATCAGATTTATTGTTGAGCAATAGAGCCGTGTCTGACTCACAGAAATGAAAACACCCCCCTGGAGTGATGCCCTTCTCTACCTTATATTTGCCCTCCTGCTGTCTCCACTCTGATATCGCTATAAGGACAAGTAATTGAACCCCAGGGAAATTGTTCCATATAATTTGTTTTATTCAGGGTTTTTCTTTCTGAATGAAAGTAAAGTAAAGGTAAGAGAGAGTGCCACATAAAGACAGTAAATTGGGATAACTGTGGGTAAGCCAGAAGGATTTTAGCGATTCCAACATCCTTCACTCTATCATTGGGAAAATGCTGAAAGGCTGTTTAAGAGAATTGCTTTGCTAAAATGAGGTATGCAAATGGTGACTACAGGGAGTAAACAGTTGGGAGACAGAAGTGAAAGGAGGAAAATATATTGTGCGAATATAAATAATACTCTCTAACCATTTTGTTCAAATGTTGGAGCTGAATCGAACCTTGTAAAGATGTTAAGAAGCACTAAAGTGGTGGAAAATATTCCTCAGCGTCTGTATTTATGATATATTTGACAAAAACTCTTCAGAGTCTCTAAAAGTTTCTCATATCAGAATTTATCTGCATGCAAGAGCTCCTCTGTTTCCACATTTCTATTTTCACAGCTCGACAGATTATTTTACATGCACTACTTCATATGTTCTTTTGTTGTCTGGATTACTGTGCATGGAGGCAATATTTGTTATGAATTGGTTTAACACAAATGAAGTGAATTAAGTTCTTCATTATTGGAAAACGAAGTGAGGGATTGCTGTGGTTGGAGTCTGCATGTTCTGGTCACAACCTCACGTTAGTAACTCATCGCAATCTGCTGGGATTCCTTATGTAGAAAACTTATAACTAACTGTAATGTTTTATGCATTACATAAATAAATTGATTTGAATTAAATGAGTATTTCGTGGATTCAGTTTCATCATGTTTGGTAAAATCAGAAACATTGGGGTCAAAGTTCACAGAAAATGTCAATGCTGGAAGTGTTGTTTCCCTCCGTGAATGGTGACGAACCTGGAGGGAACAGGTGCTACCTGACTAATTAGGAGGTTACCTAACGAGCCATTCCTGTACCTTCATCCTGCAGCCACTGGGTGGCCGTCTGATGTGGAGGGACTAAAAGCTTGTTGAACCTTCATCCCTTAGATCCACTGCTGTTGCATCATGGGAATGCATCCTGGTGTACCAGGTGCAATCTCTCTGTCCAGCAGAAAATGACTGAAGATTGGGAGCATTAAGGTGGATGGACTTTCCTTCGACTTTAACAAGCTTCACTCCAGGTTTATATCATGATTGATTCTCTGCTCAGAGCTTTGTTATCAATCCATTAGAGCACGGCTGCAGCATGGCAGCCCTCCAGACAAGGGCATTAACATCCCATCTCAGGGCGGGAGACACTGGGAAGGTCAGCAGGGTGGGAGGGGCTGGGGAAACAGTTACTACTCTTTTACAATGTTTTCTGGTCTAAATTCAGCATGTTCAATATAAACGGCAACATAAATGGGAAGGGAGGCTCCGTATGTCCATTATTGTTTAATGTAGAGTGGAGAAGCTTGTAGAAGACGGCTGTTTCTGTCTGAACGTTACAACAGTCGGTGGGATAAAGATAACTCCTGGCTTCGGAGGGGATGCCATGATTATCCAGAACATTACACCAGCAGAAAAACTCCAGAAACCTCTTTGTTGTGTCTATTAAAGCTTTATGGGGTTCTGCTATAAATGAATGAAATCATTTTTATTAAACTACAAAGGGAAGACATGATGCAAAGGATTATGAACAGGTTATCATCCTGTAGATGTTTTTTTTTACCTCTCACTTACTGCAGTCATTTCTGGTTTACTTCTGCAGGCAGTATTGGGCATTAATACTTATATAAACTTGCATTTATAATAATTACAGCACAACCATGTCAGTGTCAAATAGCAAGGAGACTTGTTTGGAGACAATAAATCAAAAAAGCTTGTGCTTTGATTTTGAAGGGTGTATTTTTATTATTATTATAAATGAAACAAATGAAAGCAGTGGTTATTGAGTCAGCTCATACACAAAAACCCTTTAATAACCTGTGAATGAGCTGCAGCCAGTCAGCCTTTAGTTTTTTTGTTAACTGAAGAATCTCTAACAGTACAGGAGTAGGATGCAGCTTTGGTTTACTCTACAAACCTATTATTTCTGAAAATGATAGATGAAGCACAGGTCACACTTTACTTTGTTGTTGTCAGTCATTTTGTTTGACAGGGAAAAAAAAACTATTCATAATCTTTTTTCACTTGTCAATTTTTTAAATTGTAACATATTCTATAGTGTTTGCTTTTATTCATTTTAATTCATAATCACTTAACACAAGCTGAACATAGAACTACATAGAAAAAGGAAAATTGAACAGTTGCACCTAAACTACCAACAGTTCACCTGCTGTGGCCGAAACTCTCTTTACTAGAGGCTGACCAAAATATTCAATATTTTCTGTATCGGTAATCGCCAGAAATTTTAAGAAAAGAAAATCTGTGTGGCCAGCTGCAGCCAGTACTTGACTGATGAAGGACCCCCACACATTCAGCTTTACTTTTTGGTGATTTATCTTTGATACTGTAAATCCATATTCTACCTAAACCAGCTGTTTGCATCATTATTCTGGTTACTGAAAATTGTGCAAATTTCAATTTGTTTACTTAAAGAAACATGAATCTGTCATATTTTCTATCGTTCTGAAGCCATTTGCACTCAGGTTACTGTTTTGAGTTTGTTTTTATATTGTCTTATCTTTGACGTTCATTAAATATTTAAAGAGTTTTGACTTTTTCATTTATATTGCACACAGTGAGTGATCAGTTGTTTTTCACAATCAGTGTGCCGCTAAAAAGTATATATATATCTGCATTGGATATTGGCCTTAATAATTGGCTTTATTTATCAGCCATTGGCGACTGAATAAAAAGCAAAAATAAACATATCAGTCGGCCTCCCTACTCCTACCTCCCTACCTCCCTACTCCCTACTTCCTCCTGCTCAGCATGGATCTGAAACGATCTCCTGCTTTTGTGTGACCAAATAGTGGCATCACTGCAGAGGTTACAGTCATTTAGGATCACTTTTCATGAGGGTTTAGATAAGGGCTGGGACAGAAAATCGGCCCGGGCATTTGGACTAAGGACCGGCCCACCAGGTAGTATTAGTTGGGACGTCTCGATCTCGAGATCAGGACGATATTTTCACTTTTTTTCGTGATCGGATGTCGGCTGTATTAGCTGACAAGTCGCACCAATTTTTACGAAAGTACCTTCTAGTTACGTTTGACAATGTGCAATAATTCAAATTGCCGTATCGGTACAAAAAGGACGCATAATTACCAACCGCTAAAGATTAAACATGATTCTAATATGGGTAAAATTGTCTGTATGTTTAATACCTGCCACAAGCGCGTCTCTGAACATTATAATTTATTGAATATGGCTGTAAATAACTGTGGTGTTTCTGACTTGGTTTTCTGATATTCCGATTATATATTTTTTTACTCTTTACGAATATGAAGCAAGATGTCTGAGACCAGCTTGTAAAAACATGAACAAAATCATTGCATTCAAATATGTATTTAAAGCAACTATAGTAAGTGTTGAGATTTACTGCTTTTATTACTTATGCCATGTTTTATACAGTAATATTGTGATATTAATAAACTAGAGATATATCCTGCAGTCCTGCCCTAAATACAGTGAGTATGAACCAAACCCAAACATTTATTGTTCTGTAACTGAATAGTGGATTATAGTGAATTTCTTCGTGATAATTCCGTTTATAATTATTAAAGGTCTTTTAATTAAATTTGGAGGTGTTATTTTCTGTGCTGAATGGAGGAATTTAGAGTTGAGTTTCAGTAAGGACCAGAATAAGATTCTGCTTCTCTATAACAACTCATGGCTCATTAATATTCATCACATCCTCAGCCTCTTTCTGCCTTGGCAGCCTGACCTTTGATTTGACTCTGGTCCTCCTGATCTGAATGGGCCTGGCTATACAGCACCAGTCATAATAAGGAAGAGTCAGCTTGACTCCTCATAGATTATCATACGTTTCTTGCTTACTTTCTCCCAGAATTCTGGCACTTTCCATCTAAAAACTGTGTAAAATATTCAAAAAAAATGAAGCATGAAGACAAAGGAGCGTCTGATCTGGAGGCAGAAGTCTGCTTTAGCTTCACACCAAGACCCGCCTTAACCGGGATCATGGATGCTAGAACTAGAACTCATAAAATCATTTTTATGATTTTGGCTAAAAGCGGCACAATTATCATTAAAGACAACTGAGAATGATTTAGATTAGGGATGCACCAATACCGGTATCGGGTATCGGCCCCAATGCCGTCTAATTTACATGTATCAGTTGAAGTTAACCAATACCACGAACCGATACTTAAAATGTGGTAACTCTGCAATAAATTCACCAAAACCGTGTTCATTTTTAACTTTAAATGTTAGTTTTGTGGTGATTTTATATTTTACATCTATTCACTTGTTTAAGTTATATTTAGTAGGCTGATGCCTTTAATCTCTTCAAGAAAGGTTTTAAGTGGAAGGTATAAAGTTGATTGATTCAGCAATAGTATTGGATCTGTATCGACAGATACACAAAGCCCAGGCATCGGTACTGAAAAAGTCGGATCGGTGCACCTCTAGATTGCTCAAAACATGTTCGGATTGGTCTTTAAAGCTCCAAACGGTCCCAGGCCTGAGAAACTAAATCCCCCCCCTCCCCCCCTCCTCCGGAACCAGTACTAAAGCTGGGCCTCTTTCACATCCCTGGGCTCTTCTTCTTCCCACATCTGGGATTACAGATTCTTATCATCCAAAGACTCGGAAAAGTTCACATCACACTTGAGATTCAGCACCACCTGTCTACTGTGGATTGATTTCATCATCCCAACCCAGAAGCAGACAGATAGCTGCAGACTTACTGTATGAGTTCCTCTGCTTCCAGATGAGAGACGGACAAGAAGTCACCGTGAGTAAACTGCGGGTGTTGGCAGCGCCAGCCCAGCCTGTGTAACAACACAAGTGGTCCAGATTACTGGCTTAGCTCCTCTTCTCCCTCTCTCCCCTCCGTCCTTCCTCCTCTTCCAGACAAAGATCAAACCGACACAGAGACGGTGCTGCTCTGTTTTCTGAGGCAGAGTCTGGTCCTCCACTTACCTCTTCAAAGCTCACTGCTTTTACTCACTGCAGACACTGACATGCTAACACAGTGAGGAAAGAAGGGAAGCTGCTCCAGAAATCCCCCGTTAAATAGCAGTTTAAGAAGCATTTCAGGTTCAGATTTCCTCTCAGAGAAGGAACCCTGCAACACTCAGTGGCAGACCCGCATGAGACCTTTGCTAACATACTTAGCAGGATTAGTTTTCATCTTCCAGGGGCAAAAGAAGCCGACAGGAATAATTGATCTGCTTCTTTGTCTGAGCTGCATGTGAACTCTCAGCTGGTAAACCGGCTGGCTTCCCGTTGCATCGGTGCTTTAGTCAGGATCAGAGTGGATTGGTTGTACACTTGATTCTCAGAATGTATTTTTCTGTAGTTCCTTAAATCAGGTTAGGATTTTCAGCCTTTGACATTCCATCAAAAGAATCAAATTTCCCGCACCGTGCCTGGAAAATGTTTTTAAATTAACTTGGTTATAGCACAACGTCAATTCCTGTAAACTCATGAAGCCTGAGATCTGACTGTACTTTTAAATGGAAATCTATTATTAAAGCGTTTTGTTTTAGAGTTGCAGCCTGTGTTTGTGCTGCATATTGGCACTGGGTTGGAAAATCCCATCAGATTACTCTGCTGCTACAAGAAAAAAAACCTCCTTTTACCTTTTCTGTGTTTTACTTCATTTTACCGTAACTTTGTAGATAAAACAAAAAGCAATACCAATTTCCTTTCAATGCATTCAATCTTTTTATTAAACTTTTTTAGGAGAGTTTCATGCAGTGGATTTGAACAGAGAGCTAAGAGCCTTCCGCCTTCCTAGATTGCCAGGATATCTGCGCAAATATTGATGCACTTTTAATAATTCAGCGTGTTAAAGAAGCAGAACACTTAGTGCACCTTCAGGGCTCATAAAGATACTGCTTCCCTTTCCAGGCACAGACAGCATACCAACAAAGCTGAATTAGGAAATAGATTTAGTATTTTTACAGCTGTGTGCTGCAGCGATCAGCGCTGTGAGCGTACCTGACTCATCACCTTCACTGACCACCAGATTAGCTCCATTCATAGTCATATACTGCATATCACTCTTTTATTTAGTGGAGGCATAAATATAAAGAAATTATTGTTATTACATCCTGTGCGTGGACCAGTAATAATTTCTACAAAAGAATATGAATTAGTTTTAATCTTTTCATACCAACTATGCTGATCAAATATAACGCACAGCTAAGAACAAACAATATCAACACATTATAAGAATTATATATACTGTATATATATAGTTTTCTTATATTAAAATATAAACTGATTATTCTAAACTGATTCATTCAAAAATCAAATCACACACTTAGTTTAAACTGTTCTGCTGTTAATTATGAATGATCTAGTCGCAGTTTGAATTGTCTGAGGTTATATAGTTAATAAACTGCAGCAGATTATTTCTCCTTTAGCCTTTTCCTGAATGTGAAGCAAGAAAACTGAAACCAACTTCATCTTCGTTAGAATACATAATTAAAGTGATGCAGCTGCTTTATCAGCCTAGCAAGTACTTTTCCTAAATTGCTGTTTTTAATCGAATGCTGTTTGGTTTCATTATCACTGAATCATGCAAAGCACCTTGATTGCTTTGTGTTGTAAGTGTGCTATACAAATAAAATTTCTTTGCCGTGCCTTTTCAGGTCATCATATTTACTGTGGTAACGATGTTAGAAGACTCTAGTGTTTAACTTTATCTGATTAAAAGTGAGTTTACTTTCGAAAGAATGCTGAAGTCTTATCTGTCTCTTCAGATATTCCTTGTCTTGATAAAATGCTGTTCTGTATTTTTGCTTTTGTTGTTGGATGTAAAATGGATCCATAAATCTTTTCTTCTTTTTCCCTGAACTGTGATCGGTTTCTACTTTTTATCATAATGTGATCAGATGTTGTAGCGTCACATCTCGGTAAGACGACTGATTGGTTCTCTTCTTAGCTAGCCCCGCCTCTTCCGTTTGTGGATTGGTTCTTTTCTCTGTTCCTTGCATGTTTTCCGTCATCTAATTGGATTTTCGTCGTTGTTGATTTTTGCGTCGTCTTTTACTTGTTGACAAAAATGTTCATTTAATAACAGTCAGTCATTTATTTTGCTTTTCATCTGAAAAAATATATTTGTGATAAAAAATAAAGCTAAGAAATTTTATTAAAAAAATGAGCGCTGGCCCAGATAAAGTGAAAGTGGTGCAAAAAGCCTTTTTCTTCCTTTCGAACTGGTGCGTCGTCTGTAAGGATCTGTGGCCAATCAGCAGACTTTAGGCTGGAGGTAATTCTATGAAACGATTAGAAAAATCCTCCAAATCAGCAGCAACCACGCTTTAAAATCCAGAACTAAACCCAGATAAATATCTTCTTGGGATGGGAGGTCTTAATTAAATCCTGTAAACATTTTATAGAAACTTTCTTCATGATCTTCTGTTTTCTTTCTTCATCCTCAGGATTGTTGATTCTGTAAAGGAAAACCTGCGTTTTGGAGAAACCTCTCAGGCTGCTGCAGGATGTCCTCATTCTTTTACGCGAATGTTTAAGACAAAGAAGAAAAAAAGGAAACATATTTGACCCGATTCACAGTAACAGCCACATGAATGGTTCTCCAGCTAAACTTTGAATTAAGTGACTTTGGATCATTTTCTTACCTTTGACATTGCTATGCTAGCTGCAACAATACAGGGAAATATCAAAATAAAATCACTTCCTGTTTCATTCAGAGGATCACTCATTCATGAACCAACTCCACTTTGTCTCGTACATTTTGATCTGATTTATCTAGAACTCAGGTTTTAAATTTAGATTTATAAAATAATTCCCCTATTTTATTAGAACCTTTCAGGTCACAGACAAACCAGGTTTTGTGCTTAAATATAATGAAGAACAATATGAAGACAGGAATGATCAGCTGCTAACTCAGTTATTATAAATATTAAAAGCTTTTATTTTTACAGCATATAAGCCTCTATATCTAATGGGATATATATTACATTTGATTCGTTTTCAAAACAACATAAACCATCCTTTAGCAGATTATTGGATGGTATATTTAGTGTGGAATAATTAAAATATAACTGGTAATAAATATTAACAAACTGAGAAATATTAGAATATTAAATATTCATACAGTGATGCAGTTTTAGAGGTGACCCAGATGTGTGAAATTTGATAAGAACTTGAAACCTGACTTGGAAATGATGACCTGCAAACATGATAAAGACATTCTTATAATGTTTGGATAATGAAATGGATATTTCGTGTTTAAGGTGGAAATAAAGACAGAGGACAGCCTGAAACACGGACGGATTCCCCCAGAGAGCAGAGAGTTCAGTTCTGTGATGGAAATAATCTGAGCAGATCAGGTAGAAATGAAACATGAACGGATGAATTAAAGATGTGTAAATGTGCAGGAGGAGAGGGATGAAGGGTAAGCAGCCGGAGGTTTTCTGTGCCTAAATGTTGCCTAAAGCAGGAGAGAGGGAAGGAGGAGAGCTAGAAGAAGAGCAGCTGATGGATGAAGGTCAGCGTGGGCGGAGAAGGGTGAGCAGATAATGATGATAAACCATAGGGAGCAACAGAGCCTTCTCTGGTAGCGTCCACATCTGGTTCTGTCCCCCGCAGAGTAAGGCCCGGTTCTGATAGATGAACAGCTGAGCTCCTCATTACAGACGTTCACACAGAGGAAGACAGCATGATGTGGTTCTGGGTGTGTTTACTGGCTGGACTCTCCAGTGGCTGACTCCGACGCTGATGGAGGAACGTTACCAGCCTGTTGATGGAGATTCACACAGTGTGGCTGTTAGTCACCCATTTAAAGGTGAATGAACACTAGCATGTAGATGAAGCTGAGTGTGTTCATCCCAGGAGGGAAATATCCTAATGCATTCAGAGAACAGCTGGTGCCGGCAGCTGATGCTGCACTTAAAACCTCCACCTCCAAGCTCAGGTGTGCTGAAGGGACAGGTGTGTGAGGTGAAGGGATGCAGGCCGAGACGCGGGGAGGAAATGACACCGTAGGTTTAACTGTGGATGAGGATGTCGGATTTGCAGCCCAGGAAAACGTTCTGAACATTTTGAGTTAATCTGCTTCATAGTGGTGTTAGGAATAAATGACAGGGAAGTGTTGATGCATCCATACTCCTGTTTGTTTTCCTGGTATCGGTTAAAGTTGGCATTAGTAAATATAACACATTTTAACTGAAGAAACACTTTCTAATGGGGATGCACCGGCACCAATACTGGTATTGGGCCGATACCGTACTAACGTACTCGTTAAAGCTAACCGATACCATGAACTCATACTTAAAATGTGGAAAAGGGTTATTTTTCACTTGGAATTTTAGTTTTCCGGTCATTTTCAGAAAGTTTTATTTAGCGGCCGCCGCTCAGGAGTTAAGAGTTCGTCTTGTAATCGGAGGGTTGCCAGTTTGAGCCCCTTGATGTGTGTTTGGGCAAGACACTTAAGTACCCGAATACGATATTCAGAGAAGCACAAATAACATGTTTTTTACTCTTACTTAATATTTGCATCTGGGAGCAGGAAAAACTGACACTGAGACGTCATTCAGGAAACGAGTCACTGGAAAGCAAAGTTTGACTGCAATCCTCGTGTTCCTCCACTGCAACAGCACTAGGGGGCAGTATCTATTCCAGCTCTTCCGTGAACAGGCAGAAGTAGAACAAGCACATAACAATCAAGGCAGAAAGCCGACTCCGGTGCACCGCCGTCGCTATAACGGTGCGCAGACAATAACCACCAAACACCGACAACAACATAACTAACAGGACTGAAGAGCACGACTACATTTGGAACAAAACGTAAAACAAAGAACTATTAACACAACTAAGACGTTACCTATAATGCTTTGCAGGGTACAACCATCCCCTGACTGCTTTGCCCCTATTGGTCTCTCTTCAACAAACTCTTGGTCTCTTGGGACTATTGTGTTATTAAGTAATGTGTTACAGTAACTACGTTATTATTGTGGCAACGAGCACGGTAACTCATTAGTTCGCCAAAATCAGGAACGTGTTTATCGTTACTGGGGTTGAAATGGGGTCATTATTTGTAACTTTGCGTGCCTAAAGCCGAGATCACAGTGTGCGATTACGACCGTCCTAGACTTTACTTTTTTCCCGATGAAAAACGGTGAGCGTACGTATGATTCATCGGGCTGTGGCCCTGAGCCGTCTTCAGCCAGAAGCTGTAGACGAATTAGGTGTTAGCTCGTTTAATATGCTCGTTTTTAGGAACAGGCAACCCAAACTTTCCCCTTCTTCTCTGCTATGAGCGTGTCCAGATGCGGTTTTTCTTCCTCGCCTTTCTTTCACCGTTTGATTCACAGTCTAGAAACAAAAGTGTTAACGCATCTAGCGCTTGTTTAATTTCCTTGTCGCCATCTTGGATCTGGCCATCTTTTCCTCTCCAATGTCGCTGCATCACTAGTAGGAACGTTGGCTTTTGGCAATATTGGAAATATTATTTTGGTTAAACGCTGACTGTTTATGAGGCTTTGAATACTTTTTAGTATTTATTTAGTTTCCCTTTGTGAGGCTAAACATACTTTTTATTTATTTAGTTTACTTTGTTTGCCTGTCATCACTTAAGATGACATCTACATGGTGCAGTTAAGAAATGTTCAATAAAATGTACAAAGAATGGATGAACCTCCATGTTAATGTTGAATCATTTCTGCACTATTATTGATTCGTGCTGCTCCTAAATGGTGTGAGGCACAGATTAATGTTGGTACTGTTAAAAGTATATTCTCTACCCATTTCAATCGCAAAAATAAGTATACTTATGAAAATCTTTAGCATACTCTATGCCATATTTTGTGATCCACTGCTTCTTCATAGTGATACTAGATAAAACTATTTGATTTCTATCACTATACTGCATCAACCCCAACATGATGTGTTTGCATTTGTAGAGAGCTGAAATAATAGAAATAGATTAAAACAGACAAATAAAAAAAGTGAAACATAAAACATAAATCGTCATTTATAATTTTTTTTTAATTCAGTCTTGCTGGTTATACAGTTAGGGAAGCAACACATTAGTAAGAGAAGTCTGAGTAAAAACAAAGTTACTTTCCCTAGTACCTAATTACTTTGGACGTAACGAGTAACTTAAAGTAAATGAGTTACATTTGAAAGAAGTAACTAGTAAAGAAACGAAGTTAGTCATTTAAAGTAACTTACCCAACACTGGAATACGTTCATTGCTGGATTTATGGACAAACATCAACAACTATTGCATATCCATAAATATTATAATAGATAATAACATAAATTAAAGAGTGTAATGCAATTTTCTGTTTTGTTTTTATGCCTACAGGCAATTTACCATCTATTTATAATTCAGCATCATTTGTTGTAACTAATAAAGAATAAAATTAATTGGTACTCTGTATCGGCAAGTACTCAGATCCAAGTATCGGTATCATATCGGTTTGGAAAAAAGTTTTATTTTTGCGTCCCTACAAAGATAAAGGATTCATGGCTGTGGTTTTTATTTGACGTTTTAAACAAATTCTCAGTTCTCTTTGAATTTAGAATCACAGTTTACATCCATCTGTCCACTGCGTTTCCATCCTAGCAGAGAACCATCGTCCCTCCAGTGTGTCCTGAGTCAGAGGGAGACAACAGGTAGAAACAATCAGCAACTGGGCCGGGGAGCAGAATGTAAATGTTTCTAAGCTCATCCAGATATTCATACTGCTTTAGGTCCTTGGTGTGTTGCTAGGAACCGATCATTCAGATTTCTAACAGACGTTTTCGCCACTACTACCTACCACACCTTATTTCTTCCTGTTTATCACCAGTGGACATGAAATGAAATCTTTGGGCTTCTCTCTGATTCAGAAGCTGAATCTGAAACATGTTGCTGCCCAGATAACTCATTCAGCGGCCAAATCGAATTACTTAGTAAAGCTTTCTGTTTGAGCACAGTTAAACAGGCTGGTATTCCTGCATAGTTCCATTAATATTGATGAAAACTTGCTCAAATTCAGACTAATTGACTCTTTAATGTACCAGCCATCATTCCTAATTTAATATGAATGGGTTTCGAAGAGCATAAAATATTACGTTCCTGGATTTCGGCTTCCTGCATTCGGTGGGTTTCTACTTTTTCTATTTTTCTAAGTAAACAGCTAGGATAAAATCTCTGTTTGCTCTGCAGCTGTGGAAGTTTGAACCAACAACACTTTACGAACTAAATTATGCTTACACTTGTTACAAATAATTCTGTAAAATCAGATCCAACCGAATAATCTTTACATATTTACAGTGCATCCCACTCGGGACGTAGATGCACTGAGAAAAGTCGGGTAGGAGCGGCGTCCTGCACAGACGTACTTCTGCAGCGTTTTGGCCTCCGTCTCCTTCCTCCTCCTTCATCGCTGCTTCATTCTCCCACGCAGACGCAGCAGCAGTGAAGGCCTCTTTCTCCTCCCGCCACCCTTCGCTTGGCTGCTCCTATCATGTTTACAGCTCCGGTCTTGTTTTACAGGCGCAGCAGGTGTGGCCAGAGTTCAGCAGTCTGGGCCAGGAACCAGATGCTTTCATGACTCAGGTGCTCCATGCCTGGCTAGGCTGCCAGCTGCAGGTGTCTCAGACCCAGCCTGATTGATTCTGCGCCTGTTCCCCTCCGTCTCGCAGCTTCGCCTTGGGCTGGGGGGGCGGAGCCAGCTGTGGATGGGTCAGCCAGATCTTACTGGCAGGTGTGTGCTCTGACATTTTACCCTGCTGGAGACGGAGGAGTGTGGGGAAGAGGAGACGCTGCATTAAATGTCAGTGTGGTGGCTGATGGAGCTGGCCGGATCCCCCACCCCCCCACCACCATATCCAGTTTGCTGTGTCGGATCAGTGACCTCCACATGTTTGACTGTGTGAGACAGAGAAGCTCTTCTACTGAGGCAAACGTGGGACCAGACAAATCCAGAGCAGATACGTCTCTGATTTTCAGAAATCGGCGGATTTTTCCTTTTGTGACCTTTTTTAATTTATTTTCATTTTTAAATGTCTTGTTTGTGAATCATTTGGTCGGAAGAAGTCGTATGGAACCACTGCACATTGTTTTTATCAGCTAACTCAACTTTTTGTTAGACTAATTTCATTAATAAGCAGAACTATTATTCATGTAAATCCAATGAAATCAAAATCTTACAGAGAATTAAAGGTCAGCTTCAGTTTAATATTTCAGACAAAAATAAAAAACGCTTACTCGGTACAGCACAATATAAAATCAAAAGTATATCCTGCAGACTATACGCTGGCCCACTACCGTCATGGGATCACATTCAGTCTTAGGTGAGTGGCGTAAGAATTTAATAATAACCTAATTAAAATAACGAATTAAAAGACATATTTTCATGTACAGCTACATACGTTTGAATTACAATTAAATGTAACTATGAGCTAATATAGCTGATCTCCAGTCACTGAAAAATATGAAGTTATGCACCCGATCCGATCTGAGACGTTCTTAAAAACAACTCAACCTGCTCTGTATTTGGTGAAATGGACGTAACTCATCAAAGAAAGCTGAATATTGACCATCAAACTGTGTTTTACTGTTAATGCTGATATTCAGAGAGTCGGCTGAAAACACGGAAAGTTTTCACACCCTTTAACCAGATAACGACCAAAGTCCAGTTTGTATTTTGTTGGCTTTTTCTTTCTGGGACCAACAGAGACTGGTGCTGAACAACTTGAGCCCCCAGAGCATGATGCTGCCACCACCATGTTCCACTATAGCAGTGATAATACAGAGTGGTTCTGGTGTCCTCCCTGACCAGAGCAGCTCCTTCCATATGACCTTTTGTGTCTTTCTTACGATCATTTTTCCATAAAGGTCAGATTTGTGAAGCGTACAGATAACAGTCGTCCCTCAACAGGCTCCGGTCGGTCCAGAATGTGGCTGCACGTCTTTTAACCGACATCTCCGCCCGTTTCATCGTCCCTCCGCTGGCTGTCAGTTCGGTTTAGAATAGATTTTAAACTTTTATTGTTCATTCTTGAAGCTCTTAACGGTTTGGCCCTAACTTACGTTTCTGATTTATGGAGTTTTTATGACGGCTGTAGATCCCTCATGTCATTGTCGTCACAGTTATTGTCGAACAAACATTAAATACAAACTATTTGGGTGACCAGGCTTTATCGTTACAGTAGAACAAGCTTCCACTTGATCAATGCTCCATAATCGGTACCAAATGTGATATTTTGACCTGTATGTATTCTCTATTTTTTCTTACTTTTAATGATATTTTTATGTACTTAAAGTTTAGAGATGAGATTAGTTCTAAAAGCAAAAACAGTAAAAGAAAAACCTTGGAGGAACTTCTTGAACTTAAAACACATTTGGTTTTAATAACTTTAATTAAATATAATTACTTTAATTAAATATAGTGAGAATTTGGACCAAACATCCTTTCCCTTACAGACTCAGTGTTTCACATCGTTCTGCTAATAATTATTGGACAAAAAAAATCCAATCTTTTGCCTTTCTTCCTCGCTTCGCTCTGCGTGTGTATGTTCTCACCCCACCTCTAATGGCTGCTGCAGTGTCTCTCCACCTCTTAACCCCCTCGACCTCTTCAGCAAACAAGGCGAACCTCTCCATCTCGATCCGCTGATGTACTGCGGATCCTTGAGGGACTATTGATTTCCAGCAGTGGTGACATTTACTGTGTGCTCTCCCCAGTCTTCGCCTTAATCACCCAGGCTGCTCCTTCACACTCAGACTGAATCTTATGTCAAACTCTCAAGTGATGAGCCGACCTCTTGTTGCTCCTTTTGGACGATTACGGGTCAGAAATCAGAACCGCTGCAACCAGCAGCCACTCGGACCCCTCGTCACACCTCGCTGTCACATGAAGTAGGATTGGTTTTATTTCATTTATTACGATATATCTGGGATAGATTCTAGTTTCTTTCCTCCTGTTGAACTAACAAGGAAAAAACACCTGGAAGCCTTTATTTTAATTCCTTTGCGTCTTTTTGACTTTAGATGTTTTGAATTGTGAGCTAATGAAATGTGTGTGGTTGAAGTTAGACATCTTTAATATTATTATATATTCATATCACATTGTTCATGTATTGAGTTCTATCCGAGTCTTGTGGAGCAATGAGACACAGAGTAAGGTTCTGGACTCATGTTTGGGTAACTCAGCGTTGGGTTCACAGGAACAGATGTCAGATAATCTGAAGAAACTTAACTTGTTCCGATGTTAAGGTGTTATTAATTTGAATTTTAGTTATTTCATTTCTTTATTCAGTTTACATGATCATTTTTGTTTATTTCTTGGTGTTCTGTTATGTTTTACTTCAGCACCTTAGCGTTTTAATTTTAGCACTTATTCCCGTATTTTCCCCTTCTTGCTCTTAAGTGTTCATTGTTTTTTATTTTTTGTCTTTAACTTAAGTTTTTTCAGTCTTTGTTAGTTATTTCTTATTCGATTGTTTCCTCATGTATTTTTCTTACACCATTTATTCCCTGTTCTCGTTCACTATTGTTCTTATTTATTGTCTCACTTTGTTCCCCTCTTAGATATCTTATCTTTACTTCTAAATGAGTTGTTATTCAGCATTTCTTCTCTGTCTTAGTTTTCCTCGTGTCACTGTCAAACTGCTCCCCGTCCCAGTTATTCATTGATTCCACCTGTGCTTTCCCTCTCACCTGCAAACACTTTCTCCTAATTAGTCTCTTTCACTCCTCCTCTTTAGGTCATTTAAGCCCTCTCTCATATGTGGTCCGTTATTGGTTCCTGCTCGGCTCAGGTCTCCGTGTGTTCGCCTCTGAGCCTGCTATTATTTTTTGAATGCGTTTTTTGGTTTTTCCATTAAAAGACACAACTTTAATTTATGAAATTTTGCATTTGGGTCTTTAAAAAATACAAAACATGACCTTTTTAGGGTCATAATATTCCCCTTTTGGCTTTCATTCTGTCTTTTGCACTTCATTTGTTTAGAGGTGATTAAACATGAAGTAGCCATTTAGCTTAGCCCCAACATTGAGCTTTATAACAGATGCTAACTCCAGCAGCTAACAGATGAGAAACCACAAGGAATGCCACTTTATTAGGTACATTAGTAATCAGCCAATCAGCTGCCAGCAACTGCATGCATTCAGACGTCTAAAGCCGTTCGCCAATGTGCCCATTTCCAACAGCCTTTCTACCCGACGTCATTACGCGACATAAACGCACATGAATGACCAATATCAAAATAAACCTTTGGAAGAGGTTGTTGTACTCACATGCGCGCGTCTTTTGCCTTTCTGTCATTTTCGTTATTTTACGTGAGGTGGGCCGGGCGACTTGTATTGATGGCGTCTTGTGGTTCAAGGGATTGTGGGATGGCAAATAGCTCCTAATCGCCAGTTAGTTAGCATCAGAGGTCCCTATGCTACAGTGGCTATGATAGTTAGCATACAGGCCACTTTCCCTAACTCCTTCCTAACTGGAAACCCAATTTGGATGCATCTTATCATGGCGGACGCTGACGCACATCCGGTTTGGCGTAAGACCTCTTACCAATTTAGTGGTTTCGGATGCAGCTGATGACTTGATGAAGAAAATGGATGTGGAGGAGTTTGAACACATCAAGATTGTTGGTACCAGTTAGGCGAACCTGCTGATCGGCTGGGATTTAAACCAGCAACCATCTCTCAGGTCTACAGAGGATGGTCTTAAGATGAGAAAACATCCAGAGAGTGGCAGCTGATTGGAGGAAAATGTCTTGTTGCGGTGAAGAGTGTGCGGACGGGTTCTAGATTATTAAAAACAACTGGAGGTCTGCAGAACAGCAGTTCTGAACATAGAACCTTAAAGCAGCTGAGCTACAGCAGCAGAAAACCACACCGGGTACCACTGCTGTCAGATAACAGGAAACTGAGGCTAGAATCCACCCAGACCCAGCAGAACTGGAGAAGAACTGGTTGGTAACACGCTGCCAGGTCCAAAAGTCTGGATTTAGGCTCCAATGTTCAGATGATCGGGTCAAAACACGTTCAGCTCCGCAACACTGAGTAGTGAGAGTTACGACACACTTTGACCCAGCCGACATACAGTCATGGAGCCCTCAATGGTTCCAAACATCCCAGCGCCATCATTGAGTTCAAGCGGTTAAGGCTAATAAATGACTTTTTTCTCACTTCCCCCATAATTTTCTCTAGATTATATTATCTGCACTGATTACTTCACTATATAGTTCAGAAATATGTTTTTTTAGGTGCAAAAATTACATTTTATAAAAGTATATTAGAGGAAAATTAGACTGCAAAGAAATCGTATAATTCTTTTTGACTACATATCATATTTAATGTTAAAATCTTTTTCCACTGCGCTCCGTGTAAGCATGTCTACAATGTTTTATACTAATCTTATGTATGTATGTATCTTAGGTATGTTATGTTTAATAAGTCTTCATTTCTTGTAATCGCTACTCAATCACATGATTGCAAATTATGAATTTATAAAACAAGTGCAAATGAATATTCAATAACTATTCTTCAAAATCTTGATTTAGCTCTAATTACTTTGAAGGACACATAACAAGAAAACAACATACTTTGTTACCTTGTTAATCCTGTTTATGTCATATATACTTCATGTTTTATTTGGTTTAACTTAAAAGCATGAAATAAATTACATCACAATCACATTTTTCTTTATCGATATTGTCTCCATTTATGCTTCCACCTCTGATGCAATAAAGTCAGTTAATGACTTATGAAACAGCAACCAGCAACCCACTAATAAATCACAAATAAAATGAATATATGAACGATTATAGCCTTAAGTGTACCTAATAAAGATTTGATCTGTATCAGCTTATTAGTGGAGCGATGCGGACGCGACGGAACCGTCTTGTTCTCTGGCTTCACAGTGAAGTTTGTTTTTTCTGGGCATGCAGCTGCAGAATCTCACCCTGACTGCTGTGGGTTGGTTTTGGAAGCAGACAGGTGCATAATGAATGTCAGCATACCTTCAAAACGAGTCAAAAGCAGCTTTCAGAGCGATGGAGCGAGCTGCTGCACAGCGAGGTCACCATGACTGAAATAAACTGCACAGGCCGCGGGATAAAGAGGCAGCCTGTGACTTTTTAAAGAAACTTTTGCTCATATGTAAGAAACAAAATTGAACTCTGATATCTAAAGTCTGTCCTGCTCTGTCAGCAGAACCAGAAATAAACAGTGTATCAGACATGAAGGCTCATTATTAGAGGGAAGGCTGGAAAAACAAAGCTTTATTATTACACTTTGTTATAGACTGTGTTTGATAATGACACAATAATTCATGGAGGCTCCTCCAAACACAGCCAACGTATCTGTGGCCAAAAGTATTCATACCACCAGCAGACGTGTGTCTTCCGGCTGATTTTGAAGCTAAAACCTCCTCCTGACCTTCGTTTTTACCTTTTAGGCTAAATCATGTTCTGTAAAACTCAAACAGTGATGAACTGCAGTCTGTTTATTATTCAGATAATCCCATAATATTTTGTTTTCTGTTCTTACTATTTGGATGGGAAAATTGCTAGATTAGTTCTCGGTAATGGACCTTTTTCCAACCATCACTGCCATTAACATCATGCTGCCTAAGTGCTTTTGCCTGCTGTGAGTCACTGGGATTGGACGGTGATATTTACCTCCTAATGGAAACTAGAATGGACGCTCATGTTTCCAGTTTGAAGTCTTTGTTTTATGTTCTGCTTGTCTCCCATGAACCCGGTGTCCTCGTTGTCCCGCCTGGTCAGGGAGGCTCCACCGGACCTGAACAAACATCGGGACACGTGTCGGGGCGCCACGCGTCCCCAGAGCGCCACGATTGCTTTCCTCCAACATCCCATTGAACCACCTCAGTGGCTGAATGTCTGCCACATCATGCACACAGGCCTCTGAAGAGACTCCACAATCTGCTGTTTCAAAGTTATGCAATGTAAATGATGCATAAGCCAATAAATATTTTACTCTTTAACCAGGTTTTTTTTATCCGATCCTATTTGCAGTTCGTCTGCTAACTTTCTCTCTTTTTTAAAATCCTCCCGTAGGAAAGTTAGAGGAAGTTCTCCTTGTGTTGTGCATGATGTCTTCATCTCCATCTTTTTTCCAGTTTTAGCCTCTGTGTTGCTCACTTGTTCAGCAGAGCGAGAGCCACTTACTGATATACATACTTGATGGTTAAGAGTAGAAGTGGTACTTCAGCTCTTTGAAATATATATCCATGTTTCTGTGAACATTTACTGGAGGCATTCTGCAAGGTTCATGCTCCGTCCTGAAGCACTCTTAAAGTCCAGCGTCCTCCAGGAACCCAAAGACATGCAGTTTAGGTTAATTGCCGCCTCTTCAGCATGTGTGTGTCTGAGGTGTGGCTCTGGTCTCCTCTGTCATCAGCCTGGGGCGGCTGCAGCTCAATGGCATAAGTAGGCGTAGATGGAGGTTATGGAAGGATGGCTGTTTCTGGGGATGGCATTACCAATAGAATAAGGAATAAGCTTAAAAGAAATACCAGTACTTAGGAATTAATACGACGCAAGCTGAATTACTGAGTTGTGGTTTCATGCAATTAAAAAACAATAAAAATACAGAAAATATTGAATTAATAGAAGCTCTTCAAGCTTTTTGTGATGATTCATTAATGAGCAGTTTATCTACTCACCTCTTTGCTCTCTATTACTTTACTCTGTGCTACTCGGCGTTTCTGAGGATATGAAGTTATTACATGATGCTGATTTATTTTCCATCCAAAATAATATGGCTTCAGAGTCTGTTTTAGACTAAATATAAACATTGGGAACATTCCAGCTGCTCCAGTTCATGTGGAGCCGTTTGAAAGTCAAACGTTTGTCAGCAAAAATTTGGGTTATTTACCGTGTCATAACATAAATGTGGGGCTTCATTTTTATTCATCTATGAATGAAAAGTGAAGCTGTAAACTAAACATTTCATTTTCAACGAACTATTTGGTCCTCAAACATAGCAAACATCTGTATTACCACTGAAACGGCTCATCCTACGTTTTAAGATGAAATGTTGGATGTCGGGACGAAGAGACGATGATAAAAGGAGACATTGAGTCTCATCATCAGATAGTCCACCTATGCTTATGAGCAAGTACATTTGAATATAGACTAAATATTAACCTCTGAGCTAAATATTGGGGATTCAGACTAAATATTGGATTTGAAACTGACATTTTTATATGAATTAAAAACACAGATGTAAATATGACTTTAAAAAATCAATTCCCATGTCTTTATATATAAATCACCCAAATTATTGCTGTTGACTTCAGAAATATCCTTCTATTTCCACATTTATTCACAGATATTAAAACGTAGAAAATTGTATCAGAAAAAGACCAGCCTGCAGATATTTAAGGCAAGGCAATTTTTATATGTATATCAGTTTTAATAACTGATAATTAAAAGTGCTTTACATGATTTGGTGGTAAAGAAACCAAACGTGATA
This sequence comes from Apricaphanius iberus, assembly GCA_028564705.1. Taxonomy (NCBI): domain Eukaryota; kingdom Metazoa; phylum Chordata; class Actinopteri; order Cyprinodontiformes; family Aphaniidae; genus Apricaphanius; species Apricaphanius iberus. The sequence goes on from JAPXFQ010001994.1 coordinate 549,719, forward strand.
AAATCAAAAAACAGCGTAAAAGTATGAAAATCAACGACAGCAATTAAGCATAAAACATGAGAATCAATCAAAGAAAACATTTCAAGGTGTTTTACATGATTGGATGGGTATATAGTCGCCTGGTGACATTGTAATGTAAAGCTGAGTATCATCTGCAAAGTTATGGTAACCGTATTGGTTGTTATAATCTGGGCAAGTGGGAGCATGTACTGTAGATGTTAAAAAGAAGTTCTCCTACTTGAAATTATACTTTTTTTATTTATTTTTCACAATTTCATCATAATTGACCTGCTTACATTATGAAGTTTTTAATCTGGTTTTATTAATAAATTCGACTTAATACCAAAATATTTGTTTTGTATTTTCACTCATAAAGTGAAAGTTTTATAAAAAGGTAAACATTGTTCAGATTAGAATAATCCAAATAAAGGTTTTAAGGTTTTGAATGGGAGATGATCAAATATTATCCTAAAGAAAAAGGTTACGACTTAACCTTTGATTTAGATCAGCATACGTTCTCACAGAGAGAGGACGGCCAAAAAGCTGAACTCTAGCAGCTTTAAATCTAAACTGCATCCTGTCTGTCTCTCAGGATGTTGAACTTTTATTAAGAGAATGATCAGTTCTTCCATTTATCTGTGCCGCTCATCACAACTAAAACCTTTGAAAATGTTGAACAGAACATTGTATAGCATGGATCAGCTTTGAAATGAGAAATGTGTAAGAATTTAAATTGTTCCAGTTGCCTGAAGGAGAAGCAGTGGGTTAAGCAGGGTTTAAATGGATCAGAACCGGAACTCGGTCCGGTCATGACGCTACAGACCGAAGAGATTTGTGTGTTTTTCTGATGGCTGTTTGGTTTTCTGTGCTGCAGGTTGCTGATGTAAGAGGCCGAGCGGATGGAGGCCATGACGGCTGTGTGCCCGGCTTCCAGGTCAAGAACTACCAGCTGGTGTACAGCGGACCGTTCCAGAAAGGCCAGTTACTCCTACAAGGTCAGTGAGCAAATGCAGTTCAGGCATCTACACTGTTCTAGGTGAAACTGCTAGGCTACTGCGTGTAGCTGTTGCTGCGTGCAGCTCCTGCGTTTAGCTGCTGCTTGTAGCTGCTGCGTCTAGCTGCTGCTTGTAGCTGCTGCGTCTAGCTGCTGCTTGTAGCTGCTGCGTGTAGCTGCTGCGTCTAGCTGCTGCTTGTAGCTACTGCTTGTAGCTGCCGCTTGTAGCTGCTGCGTGTAGCTGCTGCGTGTAGCTGCTGCGTCTAGCTGCTGCTTGTAGCTACTGCTTGTAGCTACTGCTTGTAGCTACTGCTTGTAGCTGCTGCGTCTAGCTACTGCTTGTAGCTACTGCTTGTAGCTGCTGCGTCTAGCTGCTGCTTGTAGCTGCTGCGTGTAGCTATTGCTGCGTGTAGCTGCTGCTTGTAGCTGCTGCGTGTAGCTGCTGCGTGTAGCTGCTGCGTCTAGCTGCCGCTTGTAGCTGCTGCGTCTAGCTGCTGCGTCTAGCTGCTGCTTGTAGCTGCTGCTTGTAGCTGCTGCGTGTAGCTGCTGCGTCTAGCTGCTGCTTGTAGCTACTGCTTGTAGCTGCCGCTTGTAGCTGCTGCGTGTAGCTGCTGCGTCTAGCTGCTGCTTGTAGCTACTGCTTGTAGCTACTGCTTGTAGCTACTGCTTGTAGCTGCTGCGTCTAGCTACTGCTTGTAGCTGCTGCGTCTAGCTGCTGCTTGTAGCTGCTGCGTGTAGCTATTGCTGCGTGTAGCTGCTGCTTGTAGCTACTGCGTGTAGCTGCTGCTGCGTGTAGCTGCTGCTTGTAGCTACTGCGTGTAGCTGCTGCGTGTAGCTATTGCTGCGTGTAGCTGCTGCTTGTAGCTACTGCGTGTAGCTGTTGCTGTGTCTAGCTGTTGCTGTGTGTACCTGCTGCTTGTAGCTACCGCGTGTAGCCGCTACTTGTAGCCGCTGCCTGTAGCTGCAGCGTGTAGCTGCGGCGTGTAGCCGCTACTTGTAGCCGCTGCGTGTAGCTACCGCATGTAGCCGCTACTTGTAGCTGCTACTTGTAGCTGCTGCGTGTAGCTGCGGCATGTAGCCGCTACTTGTAGCCACTGCGTGTAGCTGCAGCATGTAGCCGCTACTTGTAGCCGCTGCGTGTAGCCGCTGCGTGTAGCTGCTGCGTGGAGCTGCTGCAGCACACGTGCTGTTTGGCTCCTGGTGGGTTCTAGAGCCTCATGTTGGGGGGGTGAGGAGATTCTCCCTGCAGGTCAAGGTCAGGGTTTGTTTTTGTTCACAGACTGGCTCTTTTGTTTTTCACATCCAACAGAATAAATATCAATCCTGGCTTTAAAAAGGAATAAAACTGCCTCTTTGTGCAACTCCGGCAGCAACAACAGAAATTGTCTTCTTATGAATTATTCCCCTTGAATGGGAGATATTTCCAGCATGTTTTTCCTTTCTTGTTCCTCCCCTGAAGACAGCTTTAGGCTGTGTGTCTTATATCCATATTTGTCTCGTCTCTGTTTTACATGCTGATGGAATCTCTGTGTCAAAGGGGAAGATAGTTTTTCGTCTCCTGAGCTGTCTCTGCATGCAGATGCAGCTTTTTTACTCTGTACATTCAGAACATTAATAAAATAGAAATTGGACATGTCATCTTTAGCTTTGGCTCCTAAGGGTTTCTGCTGCAATGTCCACCTATGCTGCAGGTATGGAGGTCAGCATTAGCGGCTGTCAGGTCTTCTCTCTCTCTATCCTGACATCAACAAGGTGCAGAGCCAAAGAAATGCTCACTAACTTACTTGCTTAATTATTCAGTCGATGACTCACCCACTTGTTGATTTGTTTGAGCGATATGATGAAAGGGAATGGAAATATGTAAATAGGAATAATTTATAGTTTGTTAATGCATCCTCTCATTTATTTTTCAACTTGTTTCAATTCTCCCCTCATTACTCCATCTCCTCTTTATTTCATCATCCTGCTGTTCTCCCAATTGTTCCCCTCATTACTCGGCTGCGCCGGCTGAATAAAATTACCTGCTTCAGTGACGTGAACATAATGTTCTCCACCTATACACACACTGGCTTCTTTACTGAAGTGGCATGCAGGGCTTTCAGACGGCCTTCTGACACAGCGCTACGTTCCTTTGTGCGCCGCTCAACCAACAGACGGTTTTCCTATTGGAAATACTTTCCTGCCGAGACAGCAAAATATGACAAATCTGTGAATTTCTTCTTTCTTTCCCAGCTTTATTGTACTTGATGTGGTCAGCTGCTGAGGGGTTTTGTCATCTGGAGGCTCAGTGGTGCGTGTAGTTGAAGACAGAACTCAGTTCTGCTTTAGCGCTCTGCTCTGGGACAACAGAGTGGTTCCATTACTGTGAATATGCTCCTGTCAGCAGAAACACCTTTCACTGTGGTGGGGGTCCCACTGCTCACCCAATCGCACACACACACCTGAACGCTTACATGCTCTCGGTAGATTGCTTTGATTTGTTTGAACTTGACTTCAAATCGATTATTTATATTTGTTTTCATAATTTTCGGTGTTTCTATAAATCTATAGCATTTCTGTTTGTCAGGGAGTTCTGCTTGTTTTCATTTGTTAAAGTAAGAGGAAAAGTCGCTCCAACTATTTCTAGAGATAATATTTCAATCAAATAGAAATGTAATTTATTCAGAGACGGCTGATTAGCAGCGAGTAAATGGGAGAGGATCAAAATCAGATGGTTAATGAGACAAACTAGGACAACATGGCCGCCTGGAGTATTAAGTGTGACCAGAAGTGTCACAAATATTCACACTCAATACTCAAGTAGAGGTAGAAACACTAGGGTTTAGGAAGTACAAAAGTACATTTAAAAAGGTACTGAACTCAAAATTACTTAAAGTATAAAAATAAAAGTCATGTAAGTTGTTTTTTAAACTCCCTTTATAGACTAAAGCTTAAGCTGCACCACAGCACTTTCCCAAAAACACTTTTACTAGAGGCCATAACGTATATAATTTTATATAAAAATCTTAATATTCCAGAATTTTAGCTGCATATGTCAATCAATATTAGTGCATTTTAGTGCAATGCCAGTACATCAAAGGTCAGCAACAATAAATAAATCAGCATTTTCATATTCCATATTCCATATTTTATTTTATTTTTAATTACTTTACCTTATTTAATGAAAAGATGATGACTGGAGATTGATCAGAATTTGTACAGTTTTCGTCTCTTCTGTGTGTCACCAGGTGTACATTTCTCTAATTAAACTGATAAGTCCAGCTTGATAGTTTCAGCAGCAGGTTGGCACCACACCGGGCTCCGAAGTGAGTCTTTACCCAGCAGCACTAGTTACTCCGCGCATGAAGTTAAAATTGTCAGGGCATCTGCACCAAATGATCAGGGGTGGAAATTGTAATTAGTTAAAAATAACGAGCCGCCTTCAGATTTTCCGTCACTTTTCTAAATAACCAGACAAATACTGAAAATATTCAGTTAACATGAACCTCTGTGTGCGCATTATGAGATTGAGCCAGGGTGTCACAACGGTAGATGTTTAAAATTATAATCAAAGCGCAGTCAAATTTTTGGACAGTTTTCTTTCATTTATTTTTGATTAAAAAACTAGAAATGAAACAAAAGTAATAATGCTATTTTTAAAATGTAAGCAGAGCAAAATAGAGATAACTGTAGAAAAATGTAAGGAGTAGAAGTCAAAAGTAGGCCAATCTATAATTACTCTACTGAAGGGTAAATACACAACATTTCTGTAAGGTAACAAAGTATTTATACTTAGTTACTTAACACCTTTGAGTGTGAGAGGAGAAAGGTCCAAAGCACGGTTCCTTGGTTTACACGATTCAGGGAGAAAAACAATAAAATACAAAAGAGACACGAAATATGTGACATTCCGGCTGTTATTAATCACCAACCCAAGAAACCAGCCAGCGGGTCAGGGAGGAGGTTCTGGTCCAGTTACAGACAGTGTTGGGCATCTCACAGTAAAAAAAGTAAGGAGTTATAGTTACAAATGAGTTTTTCCAAAAAATGATTGATTTAGTAGCTAGGTTACCACCCTGTAAAAATAATCACATACTTATTATTTTTATGATCTATATATCAGCTAGATTCTATATTATTTGTAGAGTCAAAGATTTTAATAATGACTGAATTAAGAAATAAAAAACACATCATACAGTATTTTAGAATATTTGGTATTTATTTGAACAATAAGTCTGAAGCCTTATGCAGAAAAAGAAAATTATAAGAAAGAAAATATCAGAAATAAGTAATTGCACACTTTTAATTCCGATGGAAAACTAAGACAAACATATGTGGGTGAGAAGAAACAAAGGAAAATCTTTCTGGCAACGATGGGAAAAGTATTTCTTTTTTTATTTGATTGATTCATTCCACATGTCAAAACTATTGTTTAACAACACTAGTATGAATCTACATATAATTATATATGCAAACAGTACATATACACGCTTTGTTCATATAGAATCCATTTGTAAAGAAATGTATATAAATAAATGTATTTATTTTAGCTGAATGTACACAAAAATAAATGCATTTATAAAGTCAATCTTTACCCATTGTGAACACACCTATTCATATGCACATACCTATACATACATGCCTGAAAATAGGTATGAAGAAGTAAAACGTATTCAATCATAGCTCTTCTTCAATATTCCAAACAACATATATGCACATATAAGGAAATGCAGAAAGTTATCTGACATTATTTCAGTGCTAAGTTTTAACGTTGTAATTCTACATTTTAACATTATGAATTGACATTCAGACAGACCATACTCCTCTACACATTCACACCCAATTCGGACCCATCTACAGCAGCGTTAGGTTCTGGTCCACTCCAGACATGGACAGAGGACAGACCTACCAGGACGTCCACCTGGACAGACAGGAGAGCTTAGAGAACCTGCAGAAGAGCTGATACTGGGGTGGAGGTTCAGCTTCCTGCAGGATGATCCATCCAGAGCTATTATGGGATGGTTCAGATCACAGCAGATTCATGGACTTGTGTTTATAAAATGTGTTTATGAAATGTCTGCACGTTGACATCATAGTCTGACCAATAAAGCTGATTCTGAGCAATAGGCAAAAGATTCAGTCTGCAGAAGTTCAACAGGAGACTCAGCTTGTTAGTTACAGTGTAATAAAAAAACTACAGCTGATTTTTAAACAGGTTTTCAGTCATGCATGAGTTTGTCTTCCATGATAAACAGTGAAAAATTGTTTTCTACAGATCAGCGTTATGTTTTACGGTACAGCTATAACATCGTTGTATAACATGTTCTATCAGACTGGGATGATTCTACTATAGTATCCGTTTCATGACCCCATAATTCACCACATTCAGCTCCGTGTATTGATGTCAGACGCAGCGTTAACGCTCTCTTCTAACTCTGCATTTTGAGCAAATCGTCCGTTGAATATGAGCAATAATCGGAGAGAATGCCAGCGGCTGCAGCTGACATGCAGATTTATGTCAGTTCCTCTCGGTGCTGCGCCACCTGCTGCAGACTTCGCTGTGTATTTACCGGCGTTGGGGTGGGGGTGGGGGGGGGGGTGTTACAGTGATACCTATTGGTGCCGTCCAGGGTTCGAGGAAATGTGTCTTTACTAACGGTTCTTTCTCAGAACCAGAACAGTCTGTGTTTCTCCTCATGGCTTCATCAACTTGATTTATTCATCAACTGCTTCTGACTTCACTGGTTTTAGAATTAATGCAAAGTCGTACATTCTCACCCAGGGGGGAAGATCCATGTAAAGGATGATGGCAAATCACAGGTTACATCTATGATTCTTGATTTATTACCATAAGACTCCATGACATCATCTTGAACTGTTTAATTTTACTAAATCAATGCTCAGAAAAGAATCTCCTATATTTCAATGTTTAACTGGACTGTGTTATTTAGTGAAACTAGACATAATACCCAGCTATGGTCAATCATTTATAGTAACATTAATGACTGAGATTGTAAAAATTGATCATGTAGTCTATCATTTTAATCTACAACATCAGGAAGCAGAAGCTGCATTTATCTAAATATTATCCATGCAGAATATTCTGGTCCCGATGATAGAGTAGCCAAAAGTTGTACTGCAATTAGAATAGCAATATTTCAAAAATATTTTTAAGCAAGTGAAAGTGAAAAGTTGTTTAAAATAACATAAGAGTACAGATTAATGTCTTATTTAATATTCTTAAAATAAAGCCTTCAGACACAAAATTATTAGGTCAATTATATTTTCTGATTTTTTTTTAAACTACAGTGAAAAACGTTTGCACAAATTAATTATTAAAAAAATAAATGGCAAGGCAAGGCAAGTTTATTTACAGAGCACAACTCATACACAAGGCAATTCAAAGTTCTTCACAGTCGCATAAATTAAGAAAACAGATAAACAGAAAAAATCAACTTAAAAAATAATTAATTACAATAAAAAGCAAGAGTGCAGATACAATAATTTCAATTGTCATATGCATGGGTAAAAATAACTTTTTTCAGCCTGGATTTAAACATTGTTAGAGTTGAGGCTTGTCTCACATCCTCATTAAGACTGTTCCAGATTTTAGCTGCCTGGAACTGAAATGCAGCCTCACCGTGTTTATTGTTGACTCTGGGAACCACCAGGAGACCCCTCCCTGAAGTTCTCAGGGCCCGAGATGGTTCCTATGTCTCTAACATGTCAGAGATGTACTTTGGTGCCAAACCATGAAAAGACTTGTACACAAGCAGAGCTGTTTTAAATTCTATTCTCTGAGCGACAGGAAGCCAGTGCAGAGACCGGAGCACTGGACTAATATGGTCGTATTTCCTGGTTCTTGTCAGGACTCCAGCAGCAGCGTTCTGGATGTACTGCAGCTGTCTAACAGCTGGTTTAGAGAGGCCAGTGAGCAGGCCGTTACAGTAGTCTAACCTGCTGGAGACAAATGCATGGATAAGTCTCTCTAAGTCTGGTTTCCACACTATTCCTCTGATCTTAGCAATGTTTTTCAGATGGTAAAAAGCTGCTGATGTTATTGCTTTGATGTGGCTGTTTAAGTTCAGGTCCGAGTTCAATGATTACCCCTAGATTTATAACCTGATTTATTGGTTGCAGACAGAAAATTTACACCAGAAACATTTTACAACCGAAACCGATACCGGTATCGTGTACATGCCCAGTTGTGGCAATCGTGTGTCATGGTGAGCCGACAACGTAGCTCTAAAGTTCTGGAGAGTTTTATTAAATATAAAGAGAAGCATGTGTAATAAAACATTGACAAGGTAGAAGCTGCTTTCCATGGCAGTGCAAAGGTGTTGCTAAAAAGGAAGCCTGCTGGGGCTGACGACGAAGAGGGACAGTAGCCTCTGTAAGCTAATGAGCTTGTTAGCAGCTAATGTTAGCATCAGCAGCAGGGGGATTTTATGTTCTCTCCTGGGCATTGTTCATAGACGGAACAGACAACACATCGCTGCTGCTGTTTATAAGACACCAAAGGGGATGTGTAGTGACACAAAAACTGCTGCTTATTATTTTTATTATTACATTAAAATAAAATATGTATTCTATCAGAATGTAATTTTAAGACCAACTATAGATTTCAAACGGCTGTATGCAGGAAGGATCCTTTCTAGAAGTATCTTTTCTTTCCTAAATGAAGCTTCTGACTGAAGATGTTTCTGTATTACTTGATAGCTAAAACATACCAGTAGTGATGCTAATTTTATTACCCTTAGTACTCATCATGTCTGCTGTAACACTAATGTTTTATTTTATAATTAGTTCATACATGTTAAATGAGCTGTCATCGTCTTAATAGTCTGTATTTTAGATACTACATAACACTGTTAGGGTAAATGTGTGCTGCTACAATAACAATTTACACATGATCTGATTAGTCGACTAATCAGCAAAATAATTGGTGATTAGTAGATTATGAAGATAATCCTTTGTGGCAGCCCTACACTGAACCCCGGTTGCTCCGTGTCTTAAACTGAAAGGAGGAACTTAGCTAAGGCCATCATCCATTCAGATTTCTGAGGACGGTCCAAAGATCCAGAAAAGTTCTGTGAAGATCCTGAGACAGATTCATGAGACCAGCTGCTGATTTACTGCAGGAATCAGAATCAGAATCAGAATCAGTTTATTGGCCAAGTATGTCACATACAAGGAATTTGACTCCGGCAAACTTTTTTCTCCAGTACAGAACTTGAATAAGTGAAATAAAAAAAGAAAAAAAAGAAAAATAAGAACAAAAATAAGTAAAAATACAAATAAATATCAGATCGTAAATAATAAAGGATAATATATACACCAAGCCGGGGTTATTTTACAGTGAGTATGTACAGAAGTGCAGAGTTATAGTTTATTGTTATGTGAGTGCACTCACACACTGTGACTAGACAGAGTTCGTCAGAGCGACAGCCTGGGGGAAAAAACTGTTTTTGTGTCGGGTGGTTTTGGCGTACAACGCTCTGTAACGCCGACCTGAGGGGAGGAGCCTAAACAGATTGTGGCCAGGGTGTGAGGGGTCAGAGGTGATTTTCCTGGCCCGCTTCCTGACCCTGGCCCGGAATAGGTCCTGAATGGAGGGAAGATCGGTTCCTATGATCCTCTCTGCAGTCCTGACTGTTCTCTGCAGTCTGTCCTTGTCTTGCCTGGTGACGGATCCGAACCAGACAGAGATGGATGAGGTCAGGACAGACTGGACTATTGCTGTGTAGAAGATGATCAGCAGCTCCTGGGGCAGGTTGAACTTCCTGAGCTGACGCAGAAAGTACAGCCTTTGCTGGGCCTTTTTCCTTATTATGTTGATGTGTGAGGTCCACTTCAGGTCCCGTGTGATGGTGGATCCTAGGAACCTGAAAGACTCCACTGTGGGGACTGGCTTGTTGAGGATCATGAGAGGAGATGTTGATGGTGGTCTCTTCCTGAAGTCCACTGTCATCTCCACAGTTTTGAGCGGGTTTAGCTCCAGGTGGTTCTGACTGCACCAGAGAACCAGCTGTTCCACTTCCTTTCTGTACACAGACTCGTCGCCGTCGCGGATGAGTCCAATGACGGTGGTGTCATCTGCAAACTTCAGGAGTTTCACAGAAGGGTCCCTCGACGTGCAGTCAGTGGTGTAAAGGGAGAAGAGCAGTGGGGAGAGAACACATCCCTGGGGGGCGCCGATGCTGAGGGAACGGGAGCTGGATGTGAACTTACCCAGTTTCACCTGCTGCCTCCTGTCAGTCAGGAAACTGGTAATCCACTGACAGGTGGATGGAGGCACGGTGAGCTGGGACAGTTTTTGGTGGAGGAGCTCTGGGACAATGGTGTTAAACGCAGAGCTGAAGTCCACAAACAGGACCCGAGCGTAGGTACCTGCAGAGTCTAGATGGTGCAGGATGTAGTGTAGAGCCATGTTGACGGCATCATCCACTGACCTGTTTGATCTGTAGGCGAACTGCAGGGGGTCTAGCAGGGGATCTGTGATGTCCTTCAGGTGGGTCAGTACCAGACGCTCAAAGGATTTCATGACCACAGATGTTAGGGCAACTGGTCTGTAGTCATTTAATCCAGTGACTGGGGACTTCTTGGGAACCGGTATGATGGTGGAGCGTTTGAGGCAGGAGGGGACCTCACACAGCTCCAGGGAGTTATTGAAGATCTGGGTGAAGATGGGAGCCAGCTGGTCAGCACAGAATTTCAGAGAGGCTGGGGACACTCCGTCTGGTCCCTGAGCCTTTTTAATTTTCTGTCTCTGAAATAGCTGGCGCACGTCCTGTTCGCAGATCGTCAAGGCAGGTACGTGGGTGGTTTGGGGTGAAGCTGGGTCTTTTGTGATGGAGATGGTGGGGGAGGTGGGAGGTGTGAAAGTCCTTTCAAACCTGGAAAAGAAGTCGTTGAGGTCCTCAGCCAGGCGGGGGCTCTCCACAGGGTGGGGGGATGGTCTCCTACAGTTAGTAATGGTCTGCAGGTAGCTCCAAACTGCAGAGGGGTCGTTAGCAGAAAAACGGTCCTTAAGCTTAGCACTGTAGTTCCTCTTTGCTGCTTTGATCCCTCTTGTCAGGATAAATGAGGATCCAGTACTAAAAAATAACTGTAACAGGTCTTTGCCTCAGCGTGTGGGGCTTTAATGAAACAATGAAGCGTATTGATTTTGTGGGATCGTTATGGCTCACCTTAGTTCCTGAGGTGTGTTTGTTTCGTGCCTCGTCACCTCCCATTCTGGGATGGCAGTAAAGTGGATGCATTGTGCTGTCGGCAGCACAGTTGAACAGTTGGCGTGAGCAGCAGGCTTCCCGCTGGAGGCCATCTTACAAGAGACATTACAGTGTTTTCATTTATGCAGAGCTATATTCTCAGAATGCTGCGCTGAACCAGGAGGCTAGAGGGCTTCCCACCACGATGGCTGATAAAGTCCTTATCTGGTTCCTGCAGAGCTAAACATGCGGATCTACTGGCTTTAAACTATCCCACCCGCAAATATGATTACTCCTGGAAACATGGAAGCCTGTAGCGCTGCACATTTTTCTTGATGAAGCATTCCTTAAGACTTGACCTAAAAAATATTACCTTAAGGAGACGATCCCGACCAAGCCTGGCGTTGCTTCCAGCAGTGGTCCGTGGATGGGCTGCTCTTCCAGCTGGATCGCTGCCCACGGCTTATTGAGCTAAAGTTGCCGTCGCTGGCACAGCTTTGCCTCTTGTCTGTATTCCCTGAGACTTTATCACCAACACACTTTAACAGTATATGAGTTCTGATTCCGCCTGGTGGTTTAGAGGAATCAGCCGTTTTATTCCTGCTCTGCTTTAGAACTTTAGATGATAAAGTCTGTTGTTCTTTCTGCTCACATCCCAAAAGAATATCTGAAGAATCTGTTTTTCCCCCCCACACAACAAGCAGATAAACATACATATTCATCTTTTATCGTGTCTCTGAGGGAAGAGGGCCTGTGATTTATGAGCCGCTTTAAAGGTTGACCACTACCTCCACCATATTTCATTCAGAAGTCTCTCTTCCTGCTGCAGACTGCCTCAGAATGGAGCTTTTTCTTTCTTTGTGTAAACACTGAATACATCCCCTCTTCTCGCTGCTGCAGTGCTTACAGTTCATTATTTCAACACTTTTACTCTAGACAACCAGCCATCAATCCTTCTGCTAAAGTGGAACAGTAGAAATGCAAAGGCTGTAATTACCAAGACGCATAATAACATGCATCAATCATGTTTTTGGGTGCATCTTTAAAAAAACATCTTATTTTTTTCCTGTGTATTATAAACAAGGTAAACGTGAACATGTAGAGGAGCCAGATATCACTCACATTATTACTCTGATTTGTTGGATAATATTCTACACATTAAAAAGCTCTCCTGCTCTGACTGAACCCGCCCGGATCTCTCACCTCTGTGATCCAGAACCAGGGAAGGCATTGGATCAGTTCTCCTTGTTCCCTGGCTCTAAGTGGAAGGGTGCGTATCCGGATGACATCACTCTCACGCCTCTAATGGCGCGACATTAATCTCTCTGTGGAGTCGGAGCTACCAGGACCTGCAGCTTCTCTTCCGGTGTATTTTTAATTTAGCCATAAATCAAGGTATGCGTTTGATAAATGACTGTAATTACAGGAAAGGCCTTTACCGCTATAGGTATGCAGGAGTGTGTGTGTGTGTGTGTGTGTGTGTGTGTGTGTGTGTTTCAGCGCATGTGCTGGGTGGTTCCACATGCAGTATGTTTGTAATTTAAGGACAGAGCGTACGGCATGTTCACCGTTCTGATCCGTAGCAGCTGATATCATGTTTAGACATGATTAAAGTAAGGAAACCAGTCTGGTTCCCATATCGTGGGAATCATGGTGTGTTTGAGCTTTATTTGGGTCAACGTGAGACCGGAGGAAAGGCTGGGATGGAGTGGAGACAGAGGAGAGTCTGAGCTCTAACAGAGGTGGATAAAGTGAGGGTACGTCTTTTACAGAGTCCAAATGTAGGAAAATGAATTTTTTTTTAATTTAACTTCACATGTGGTGTGATGGATATGGGGTCTAAGTAAAGTCGGGAAAAGTCCGGGAATGTTGGGAATTTTACTTTTGCTTTTTCTTGGTCTGGAAAAGTCTTAAAAAAAAGATTCAGAAATGTTTGATGCTTTTTAGAAGGCGGCACATGCTGTATGTATTTACATCACAAATACATTCAAACCTTTTACCAATAAGGACTTTTTGATTTATTTACTGAATGAAGATATTTAGAAAAAAGAGTCCCCATCTTTGGACTCTAGTAAGGTATCTCTGTCTTCTCAGACCCCCAGACGGTTGCGGCAGATGACCGCTTGTACTGATCCAGGTTCTGGTTCAGGTTCTGCTGGAGGTTTCTTCCTGTTAATGGGGAGTTTTTCCTCTCCACTGTCGCTACATGCTAGCTAAGTATGAGGGATTGCTGAGGAATAGCTGTGGTTGGAGTCTGCATGATCCGGGTACAACCTCACATCCATGACTCAGCACAATCTGCTGGGATTCCTTACGTAGAAAACTTTTAACTGATTTGATGTTTGGGTAATTGGATTAAAATGACTTTTCCTGTAAAGTGCCTCGAGATGACATCTATTGTGAATTGGTGCTGTATAAATAAAAGTGAATTTAATTGTTATAGATTTTAGGATCAGAGCAAAATACACCAGACATCAGATAATAGGAAAATATTTTACATTTCATTCAAAAAGTCGTTTTACCTCAGATTGAAAAGTCTCATGGGAAAATTCCCCCAAACACATAAATAGTCATAATCGTTGTGCGATGCGTACAGTGTCCAGGTCTGAGATGATGCTCAGATGATCTCACAAAAATTCTGTTTTGATTGATTTAGTCATATGAACTCATGCGTAAAGTTTAAAATGTCTGCACCTAGTGGTCAGAGGTGGAAATTGTAATCCGTCATTATGACTAATGGCCTTTAGATTTTACCGTTACTTAAAAGAAATAAATAAATAAATATTTGGTTCACGAAACTCCTGCTCTGGCAGCGTTTTACTTAGACCTTTCAGTCTGAGGTATGACAAGTTTTTGAATGAAAAGCGATGTTGTTTTTTCCATGACCTGACTTCTGAGGCTGTTTGCTCTAATGTCTGAAGATGTTCTAAAATGTACTTCGTACTCCTGAAGACTTCAGATTGAGGCTTGCCTCAAAATGTTGCTCTAAATCAGCCCCTCATCAGGATTCTGCAGGTCAATATCTCAATAAAATCTGCTGAGATTACTTTAAAATAAAATAAAACTTTTAGATTGATTGGAATGTTTATATGATTGTATTGAAAAAAAATTTTCTCGTAAAGAGCCTTGAGATGACATCTGTTCCGAATTAGCGCTATATAAATAAACTGAATTGATCAATTTGGACTTAGTTGTTCTTGAACTTAAATGCATTGAGAACGCCCATTACTCTCTAATTAACCAGATTTGACCTGTTTTTAGTTTTTTTAAAACCAAGCTGTTCACGATAGTGTATATTAGCAGCATCTTATTTTTAGTACTTTCAGTTTGTAAAAACAGCTTCTCATATTTTTCATCTTGATAAGCTTAAATTTAAAGATTTTTATATTATATTTATGGGGTCTGATTTTTCAGACAAAAGCAGAAGAGATGCCAAAAAATTGTAATTTTATTTGTTTTTCATGTCATGTGCCTTTTAATATAAAGCTTGTTATAATAAAAAAGATTCTCTCTCACAGTTATTAAGAATCTTTCCACAAACTAACAAAGTGTTAAATGTGCAGTTTACCTGAGAAATGTTTTGAGAAAACGTAGCGATTGACTCGTTTATGATAACTGGATGAGATAAAAAAAATAAAAAACATTTCTGATCAGCTCCATTTCAGTTTTGTTTTTATATTTGTCAGAAATCTAAAAAATACTGCTGGCAGAAGCATAGAGGTGTGACGTTCAGAGCTGTCTACGTCAGATTAAACTGAATTAGAAAGAGCAGGAGAACATTTTGATGTTTTACAGCATCGAGTTCCAGAGAAAAAACGGTGGACATCTGGTGGACATCTGGTGGACCCAGAGCTGCTCACTGGATCTTCCTGCTGAAGCACCGACCGGAAGCAGCAGCCTGAAAGCCGACTAGTGGAGGCTGCAACCACAACGATGCTCCATTAGCCCCGCCAAGACAGGAGAACCTTATTTTTGTCTAAAATGATTTGGGATTTGATCCAGTTACTGATCCTGGCTTTAAATATCTTTGTTTTTTTCTGCTGGAGGACTGACCAAGCTGTATTAAGTATAAAATCATCGTCACCAGTGTTTGGAGGGAGGCTTCATGGTCTCCCTGGGGTCACATGGTGTATCACCAAAAAACTGATTATCATAAAAAGTTGATAAACATCTTCTTCTACAGCTTAATTATATGGCCGATGAATTTAATAAAGATTAAATTCTTTTTCCTAGAGCAGCTCATGTATGGGATGACTGGTCTCCAGTCAGTGGTAAGGGGGTGTTGGTGATGCTTTAGTCGCCATTCTGTCTACCAGCAGTTATGGTTAGAGGTAAGGGTGGCAGGTATTGGCAAAAATGTTATTAGTGGCATTTATTGTGAAGATGCTAAAGATATATCATTATTGGCATCATTATTTTTCCATTTATCTGTTCCAACACATTGTCATCGTCCAGCAGACACAATTACGGCTCCAGATGTATTCGTTCCATGCTAAATAAGCTGCTTCGGTCCACCAGTTGCATAAAGTAGCATTTTTTCTCCCTACACATCGGCAACATAAAACATCAAGCAAAAATGTTTGTATTATGCAGGACTCACACAGAGAACTGAATTGAAATAAAAATAAAATGAGGGACTAAGAATGGTTATATCAGTGAAAGACTGATACCTCTGTTACCCAAAAAAGTGATTTCACCTCAGTCTGCAAACATTCCAGTCAGTTTTAAAGTCTAAGGAATCCCATCAGTTGTTTCCCTGTCCTTCCTCTGGTTTTCTCTCGCCCTTCTTACATCCTGTCCATCTACAACTCATTTCTGATCTCCTTCTGCCAACTGTCTCTCCCACCTGCATCTGTTTAACCCTCGATCATCTCCTCTGGTTTCTCTTCCATCTTCTCTCCTTCCCAGTATACTCTGTGATCTCAGTTTTCCTCCTAATTGTTGCCTTTTTTACCTTTGAGTACCCACTTGAACGTTTATCATATGTCTGCTGTCTATAAAATAAAGCAAATCATCCAAGGATAGTCTGCGTTTAAGTCCTGATCCTCCTAAACTCCTAATAAAACAGATCCTTCAAACATCAAAAGTAAAAATCCCAAACAAGCTGCCAGTTTCATGGGTTTGGAGGTCAATGATTATATTTCATTATAGTTTATTTTTGTCAAAATAAATCATATTTATCAACTAATTTTAGTATGTAGTATTTGTTCCCTGATGTACGTACAGATTACTTCAGTAGGTTCCTTCAGAACTTTTTACACTTTAAGTGACATCAGGTTTGTTCTTCTATCCTGGACTTTGTTAGCTTGCGTCCTTCACCAAACACAGTATTTACCAACTTCAGCAGCATCCTCAACCCATACGGACCTAGAAGCAGCGTCCACTGTCCAGAGTGAAAGACATGCCAAGGCTGTCCATCATTTTGACAGATTAGTGTTCACATCTCTGACTATCTGATGCAGACACACAAATATTGTCAGCTTTACGCACAGAGTATACGTAACTAAATCAATAAAAAAAGACACTGTACTCGATGCATCTCGCTGACATCACCTTAAAGAGTTACTGAGGCTTTGGAGCGTGCCAGAGAAATGTTCCCTGTTTTCAAAATTGTGGCTGAAGTGGAGCTTAATTCCACTTTGTGGCAGCAGAGTGCCGATTTAGCCTCCAGAACATTTATATCTATATGTGAAGTCATCTGTCTGATGCAAAACCTCATGACTATAACCTCTGCAGCGATGCCATCATTTGATTAAACACAAGCAGGTGATCATTTCAGGTGAACTGTTTGTATTTTAAAGAGCAATTATTGAATTTCATTGTATCGTGTTAGATATTATTTAAATGAATAAAAATTAATCATGTTGAATATGTAACTATTTTTTTAAACTGACGGGTAAAAATAGATTATGACCAGATTGGTTTTTGACCCTGTTGATCAAATGATCTTTGAATGCAAGGCAAGTTTATTTACAGAGCACAATTCATACACAAGGAATTCAAAGTTCTTCACAGTTGCATAAATTAAGAAAACAGATCAACAGGAAAAAACAACAAAAAAATCAAGTTAAAAAATAATTAATTACAATAAAAAGCCAGAGTGCAGATAAAATAATTTCAATTGTCATATGCATGGGTAAAAAGAACAGTTTTCTGCCTGAATTTAAGCATTGTTAGAGTTGAGGCTTGTCTCACATCCTCATTAAGACTGTTCCAGATTTTATCTGCCTGAAACTGAAATGCAGCCTCACCGTGTTTATTGTTGACTCTGGGAACCACCAGGAGACCCCTCCCTGAAGTTCTCAGGGCCCAAGATGGTTCCTATGTCTCTAACATGTCAGAGATGTACTTTGATGCCAAACCATGAAAAGACTTGTACACAAGCAGAGTTGTTTTAAATTCTATTCTCTGAGCGACAGGAAGCCAGTGCAGAGACCGGAGCACTGGACTAATATGGTCGTATTTCCTGGTTCTTGTCAGGACTCCAGCAGCAGCGTTCTGGATGTACTGCAGCTGTCTAACAGCTGGTTTAGAGAGGCCAGTGAGCAGGCCGTTACAGTAGTCTAACCTGCTGGAGACAAATGCATGGATAAGTCTCTCTAAGTCTGGTTTCCACACTATTCCTCTGATCTTAGCAATGTTTTTCAGATGGTAAAAAGCTGCTGATGTTATTTCTTTGATGTGGCTGTTTAAGTTCAGGACCGAGTCCATGATTACCCCTAGATTTCTAACCTGATTTATTGGTTGAAGACAGAAAGGCTCAAGATGACTGATAACACTTTCTTTTTGTGTCTGTGGGCCAAAAACAATGATCTCAGTTTTGTCTGAGTTCAACTGGAGGCAGACATCAGATCTCATTAATCCCTCCAAGGACGGACAGACGGATACCATCCAAGGTTTTGCTGTTAGAGAGTCAGTGTTAAGCTAAGGTGGGCGGGGTCGTGGATACTAATTTTCTGTGTGCTGTAGAACAGACAGCTGTTTTCTGACCCGCTTGTTTTCCCGTCTGCTTAAAGGTTACAGATTCACTGCTTCTCCCGTCTGCTTCCTTTCTGCGGCTGATGCAGGAAGTGGAGGTTGGAGGAAATGTTCACCTGAAGCATGTCTATGCAACCCCCATCATGTTTCAGAAAGAACAAATATTAGATGGTTTCTCATGTCATCCAGAGAGCTATGCTGTGGGAAACACTAGTTTTCACCTAAAAACACTCACTGTGGGGGAGTTCATGTGCGTTGGGGACAATATTAGAACATTCATATTTATAAATACAAAGCCCAGATGTGCTTTCATTGCTAGATTCAGCTGCACCTACATTGTTCTACCAAAACTATCCCCAAAGTTAACCTGGAGGCTTCCTGTTAGTACTCTTGAAGTACCCCTGTAAGTTACAGAGTACCCTGTAGGTCTCCGGTCTGAAGCCAGAAAGCACTGGTTCTGATCTTCCTCCATCAGAGCTCAATGTGATCTTCTAACCTGATTTCTGAGGATTTTCACACCTTTGGTTTAAAGGAAGAAGACGGCAGAGAGACACCAAACTGTGAAAAGAAATGAATCTCTTTTTTATTTTTAAATTCCTCAAAAAGAAACAACTGTTTGGTTTCTACAATAAAAGCCGCTGTTTACTGATATTCAGAAATAATCCATGCCTAAGTTATAATTTCATCCCTCCAGTCCAGCCTTTTATTGTTGCATTTTTTCAGTGTGAGAGCATAACTTTTCTGCTACATTCAGCGTCTTGCTTAGATTGTAAAATCATTGTTGTACTGTCATGCTTTTTCACACTGAACCTGACATTTTAGAGTCGGACTTCGATTTTCTGTTCACTATTTGCTTTTTCTATTTTATTCTGGCTGACAGCTTTGCATTGCAGTCTGATTGCCATTGATTCTTAAAGCGTTTGAACTATACAGGAGTTTAAATGTGAACTCGGTGGTTAAGCACGTTGCAGATGAGTATTTTGCAAAGCGGCAGAATGTTTCTCTGAGTTATGGTTGGAAAGATGAGTTTTTCTGCTCACTGCTCAATGTGAGTTCTCTGTTTTGGACAGCGGTGGGACACAGGGAATACCAAGCCTCAGCCTCTCTGTTATGGTTGCTGGTAACACTTCTACACCATATATTGTGCTAAAACGTTGAATGCACTGTTGCGTACTCTTCTGATATTGATCACAGCTGCTGTTTGTTTTTTATCGCCTTGTTCAACTTTCTGACCTCAGTCTGCTGCGGTTTTAGTTGTTTTTATCTTGCAAAATGTTGTCTTTCTTCTGGTATATTTTAGGAGAGGAATAAATGTTGCATGACTCTTTTTCTGAACCTACAAAATGTTGTTTGAGGATTATAGTTGCTGTTACTAGTTACTGTTATAGATACTGTTACAGTTGGAGGAACCCTGCAGGTCAAACATGCAGAGGGTCGTTTATTAGGAACACTAAGAGAAAAAATCAGAATGGAAGAAAAGTGTCAAACCATCAGATGTCCTGGGGAATGCGGCTGAAGTCTGATTATAAGCTTTCTTTCTGGATTTGCATTTTCCCTGGAAATATTCTAAGATCATAATGAAAAGCTCTTTTTTAGAGTACTATACTGGGTCGTTGCAGTCAGTTCAGTTTCTTTATAAAGCACCAATTCACAGCACATGTCATCTGAAGCCACTTTACAAGACAAGAAGAGCCTGTGTTCAAACCGTGTCTCTAGGCTGAACGTTTGATGTTCGTAGCTACTGTATGTACAGTGAATTTAAAAAGTTCATACATCCATGTTATACATGTCTGCTGTTTCTCATGTAGAATATGAAGGCATTAATAAATCATCACAGAATGTATTGACCTTTAGCCTTCAGACTTCTGCTGGTAAAGAGAAAAAAAAGCTGCTTTCTGTTTTTTCAAGTATTCACATTAATGTTTTTATTAACATTTTGGGTTTACAGACGGATTAAAGGTGACAAAAAAACAGCTTTTCGTACAAAACAAATTATTATCCATAACTGAAGAAGATAAAAGAAACATTGAAGTAAACCTAATAAACTTTTCTCCATAACAAAATGGTTGTTTGGCAGTAGATACGTTTACATGGACACAAGTAATCGGATTAAAAGCCTGATCAAAATATACATTTAAAATTGTATTATTATGTTTTAAAGCCTTACATGGTTTTGCTCCTTCTTATTTGGCTGAGCTTCTTGTTGTTCACGCTCCCTTGAGGGCCCTGAGATCCTCATCTAAACATCTCCTGAGAGTTCTGCCGTCAAAACTAAAGTCTAGGTTGGATAAAGAGTTTCGTATAGCCGCCCCTGCATTGTCGAATAGCTTACCATTGCAGATCCGGACCGCGAATTCTGTTTGTAGTTTTAAATCTCTTTTAAAGACACACTTTTTTACTCTTGCTTTTAATTGATCTTAACATTGATTTATATGTACAGTAGTTTTTTTTTGTTGGTTTGGTTTGATGTTGCTGTTTCTGCTGTTTTGTTGTTTGCAAATGTACAGCACTTTGGGCAATCTTTGTATTGTATTTAAAAGTGCTATATAAATAAACTTGACACTGACAAACGTTTCATGTAGAGATGCCACTCGGATTACTCTGACTCATTCGGATCAAAATGTCATTCCGTTTGAAACGGGTGGATTATGCTGATAGTTAATCCGATCGCTGCTCGTATAAACTCTTATTCCATACGTAGGTTATTACTGCGCATGCCTGTTGACGTACCTTACTTGATGGAAGCTCAATGAAAGCGTGGCGGGCGTGAAACAAAACTGAAAAAGTTTATACTGTTTGGTTTGGAAATGTAAAATTGTTTTCGGATAAATTGATTTCACGCTAAGAAGAAGATCGTACCGCTCCATTTTAAATGAACACAGCCATGTTTGTTAACAACATAGGTCTGCTGATTCTTCTTCTGCAGCCGTATTTCGGGTAGTTCTGCGCATGTGAAAATGATTTAATCCGATCGAACGTGAGGTAAAACGTTTGTCATAATCGGATAGATGTTTTCATGTACACAGACAGATTCTAATCTGATCAATGATCGGATTAAAGACAGTTTGCACATTTTAACGCACCAATCATTTGTGTAAACACAGCTAGTGACATCCTGTATGTCACCACTGAGATGTTGGGTTCATAAACAGAAAACATTCTTGTCGGGCTTAAAAACAAGCTAGTATCTAGGATGTGAGATGCTCTGATGAAACCAAACGCTCCTGAAGGTTTGTTCAGCAGAAAAACTGCAGTTTATACGGTGGTGGCTCCATCATGCTTGGGGATTACTTTTCAGAGATGGAACTAGACTTCTTTCACTAAATAGATAAAGCTCTAAACACCAGTTAGTTTCTGATGCAAAGTGTTAAAAATCTGAAGTCCAAACTTCTACATCAAGAAAATCAAATGTTTATGAAAGGAAAATGACATTTCTGGAATAACTGAGACAATGTGAGTAGACTATGCATATGTTGTAAAAACAAACCGATGATATGCTGTAGTGAAGTTAAAGCTGGAGTTTCTCCGTATACAACCGCCAGGGTTGCCATAGAAACACATTTGTTGTTGGGGTTTTTTTGCTCATTGTCCTTCTGGGCGAGCGTCTCCTCACTTCAGGGATTTTCTTCCTTGTAGTTCCAAATTAGAGTCTGTAATTTGTTCAGTGTTAAAATTCTCATCCTATCTGAGCACCAGGCTGTACAGTATGAGAATACAGTATTAACTTATGCAGCATTATTGCATACATGCATTATTCTTTGTGCTACGATGTGGATGTTAATGATCCTCCACAGCCAGCAGCTTGATGGAGGTGTTGATGTTTGAAAAACATTATGAAAAATGTCTGACGTTAAACTTTTGTTGATTGAATAAATGGACTATTACACACACTAGGGCTGGGTGGTATGGCAAAATGTTCATATTCAATATTTGTTTTAAAACATATCGGAATTACGTATTTAATGGTATTTGTTTTCCACACAAGACCGTTCATATCCATATTATCTTATAAGAATGATAAATATAAAAATGTGCTTTAAATGCCCCATTTTACTGTCCTATGGTCTATCGTAGATGGTATGTATAAAACATATTTAGCGCTATTTTTGATTTCTTTCTACGGGTTTTGCCGACATTGACCGCGTGTTCCTACAGACGGCCAAATAGCCAATAGTGCCCCCTACTGGTTACTTGTAATAGCGCTTGTAAAAGATTTTCTGTTCGGTTCTCGTCTGACCTTTTAAAGCCGATAAACTGACTCCTCTTTTTTGAATTACTTCCTCAGCATCGTGTGCTTCGCTCTGGTAGCTCCTGCTAGCAGCTTTACTTAGTTAAAAATGTTACTTTTCACACTGCTGAAGAGCGTGTAGCAGTAAAATCTGTCCCCTCTGAAACACTTCCCCACATTAAAGGTTACAGTAGTTGTCTGATCTATTCACCGGTATAGCGGTATATTAAAAAATAATATCATAATGAAATTAAACACTGGTTTTCAGTATGAACCAGTATACCACCCAGGCCTATACACACACCGCACTGGATTTAATAGTGAAAGGTCTAATGATGAATATGGTACTTCTATACTGTATGTAGAATGAAGAACATGATTACTGCGTATTACCATTCATTTTAAAAACAAACTGTATGGGGAACTTGATCACATAACCAGGTTAGGATGATGGATGCTGAAAGAATCCTCCTCCAGGAGGATGAATGCTGAAACCGAACCAGAAGGAGGTTTAGTTTGGGAGGGAAGACACTCATTTAGTTTTTATATATTTTTTAAATTAATTTTCCTGTTGAGTTTTCCAGAATAAACCTCAGATTGATTTTTTAAATTAATTACATTTCTGGTCGCATCTCTTAATAACATGACACCTTACCATCTATTCTTCAGGCTTATATACCATAGAGTACATTATGGTAGCCATAAGATATTAATTTAATCACAAAAAATATGTGTAGATGTTATTCTCAAGTATTTTTCCTTTCTAGCCAACAGGTGTTTAGTCTTGTTTTAAATGCGTTGCTGTTTTGGTGCGTCTCTAACAGAGAAGTCGGCGTGCCGCTATTTTTCCTGTTCTGATCTTCCTTTCGTGTCATTCAGGAGCAGAGCTTCTATTTGTAGACGTTCCAGGCAGAATGTGAGTGTAAAAGTCTGTGAGTACGACTGGGAGAAGAGAAATGGTTGCTGTTGTTAGGTACCTCCTATCTGATGCGGACCAAATAATTTTAACAGGGGAGGGAAGTTTGTTTAGAGAAGGTGAGGCTTTCAGAGCAACAACAAAAATCATACCAGCTGCCAAGCACGGTGGTGGCAGCATTATGCTCTATGCTGGATTACTGTAACTGTCTATTATCAGGTAGTCCACAGAATACAATTAAAAGTCTACAGTTAGTTCAAAATGCTGCTGCTAGGATTCTGATGAATATTAAAAGAAGAGATCACATTTCCCCTGTTTTAGCTTCTCTTCACTGGCTCCCAGTAAAATCTAGAATAGAATTCAAGATCCTCCTTCTGACATATAAAGCTTTTAATAATCTAGCTCCATCATACATAAGAGACCTGATTGTTCCATATGTTCCTAACAGAGACCTTCGCTCTCAGACTGCAGGTTTACTGGTAGTTCCTAGGATTTCTAAAAGTAGAATGGGTGGCAGATCTTTCAGCTATCAGGCTCCCCTCCTATGGAACCGGCTCCCAGGGTTGGTTCGTGAAGCAGACAATTTGTCTATCTTTAAAACTAGGCTAAAAACTTTCCTCTTTGACAAAGCTTACAGTTAGAGATATGTTTATAGGTAGTTAGAGTCAGGTCAGACAGGTAGATAGGAAGAGACAGGTTAATGTTAGTAGGCAGAGTGTCAAAAGTTAGGAAGAGATAGGAAGAGGTAGAGTAGCTAGGTAGAGATAGATTAATGTAAGCCAGGTAAAGATCCGGAGCCGGTCGCGGCTTACCGCCGCGGAAGAAATGTGCCCCACAGGGGCCAGCCAGCGCCGGAGAGAGGTCCCTCAAGGGGATCCTCCCGCACAGTGCGGCCGCCCATTACCTGCCGGGTTGAATCCCCTGGGCAGACTGTGCGGACCCCACCCGTTTATCTCTTAAACGTTTCTCGCCCTCTTCAACTCTGTCCTCTCAGTTCTGTCTATTTTTCCTTAAGATAGTTGTCGACTATCGGTCTCGTGCCGGTATTTAGCCTTAGATGGAGTTTACCACCCACTTTGGGCTGCATTCTCAAACAACCCGACTCCGAGAAGACCCCGGCATGACGGGGGCCGTTACCGGCCCTACACCGTCCACGGGTCAGGAGGACTCAGACAGAGTGTTGGTAGCCAGGTCTCCTAGTAGCTAGGAGACAGGTTAATGTTAGTAGCTATGCTGCTTTAGGCTAGGCTGTTGGAGGACATTATTAGGGTCTGTTCCTACTTTCTCTCCTACTTCTCCCCAACTGCATGATGTGCTGTCAATTCAAGCACTAACCTGTTTTCTATTATAGTAGGTGCTCCGGATTAGCCCTGCTTGACGACCCTGACTAAGATGGCATTGCAGTGACGGAAAATTCTCCACGTCCTGCAACAAACTTCTGCATCAGTTCTATTGCTCTTTCTGTGTCTCTGTTATGTATTCTCCAAGCCACAGACGGTCGCGGCAGATAACCGCTTGTGCTGAGCCTGGTTCTGCCGGAGGTTTCTTCCTGTTAAAAGGGAGTTTTTCCTTCCCACTGTCGCTGCATGCTTGCTCAGTATGAGGGATTG
Source organism: Apricaphanius iberus (assembly GCA_028564705.1). NCBI lineage: Eukaryota > Metazoa > Chordata > Actinopteri > Cyprinodontiformes > Aphaniidae > Apricaphanius > Apricaphanius iberus. The sequence goes on from JAPXFQ010001994.1 coordinate 574,635, forward strand.
CTGAGAATTCCACGACGCAATCTTCTGTGGTTCTGTAATTTCTACACTTAACATTGTATTGTAATAACTCTTTTTGTAAAGTGCCTTGAGATGACATCTGTTGTGAAATGGCGCTATATAAATAAACTGAATTGAATTGAATTGAATTGAATTGGTGTTGCTGGCAGTAATTGAGTGTTTAATTCTTGTTTTGCTGTATTTAGTTCATTTCTCAGTATTTATTACAGTTGTTAAAGTGTTGCTATATTTAGAACATTTTTTCAGTATTCATTATCGTTGTTAAGGTCTTGCCATATTAGTTAATTCCTTTCTGTTTAGTTTCTTAGTTATCTTCTCTTTCTTGTATAATTACATTTATTTCTCTTAGATTATTGTCTTTTTCTGTAGTTTAGAGGCTCAGAGGATTTTCATCTGTGTTTATTAGTCTCCTCCTTCACGTTCCCTGGATTCAAAGACCCTAAAAAAAGTTTCTGGACTCCAAAAGACACAAACTCAACCTGTGAACATAAGTCATCTAAACTGTTTTTTTTTTATAGCCTGCTGGTTTAAAGCATTCTGCTCAGAAAAGTGGTGATATATCCTCCTGGATTTACAACAGAACCTTTATCTACATGAAGCTGTAGCTCCTCCTCTTCCTTCTCCACCACCTCTATCCTAGAATTAGCATTTCAATCCTTCTCCATTTGCTTTACATATTTCTATTCCATTGTTAACAACTCCTCAGCCTTCTAAAAACTAATTAGAAGTAGCTAAATCACATCATCGAAGTGAATATGTTTGTAGTGGACTCACATATTTGGGGTTAATAAAGTGACATTAAAAAAGCCTCAGTAAACATTTCAAATTGTAATTTTTGTAAAACATTTTATATGGATATTAGAAACTATTTAACCTGCAACCTGCAGTTAACCTAACAGTCATGGTTTTGGAACCAAAGTCTCTCTCTGTGGACTCACTGAGGGAAACATAATGGGAGCTTTTACAGAAATGAAAAGAAATGCTTTCTAATTTATTGTCGAATGTTTTATCTGCTCCTGTTTTCTCCGTTGTCATGGTTGGCTCCTGGGCTGAAGGACGGCGCAGCTTCTTCTCACCGTCCAGGGAAACTGAATCTGAATCACTTGGTATTAGCTTTGGGGGCTCAACCTGAAACCATGAAAGCCCATCAGTCTCTACCAGCTTCTTAAAGTCATTGCTGAATGTGCTTAAAAAAATATGCTCGCCTATGAGTTTGTGTGTGTAACACTGGGTTTGATCAGTTTTTGCTCTCCTGGATGCACAGCAGAGGTGTTTGATTGAAAACTTTACACATTTATTAGAGATGAAAAAAGGTTTTCCATCTCCTGATGCACACAGCAGCAGCAGATATTGAATCAGGAATCAGTAGCGATCTAAAAGTCACCACCACTTCCATTACTCCTTCAGGCTTTAGCACGGATCCTGGGCAGGCTACGGTGCTAACCTCTACAGCATCAAACTCCATGGAATCAGAGAAAACGCTGTGGAAGCAGCCAGAAACAAAAAGCCCAGCAGAACTGAACATGATCCTGTAAATATTCCACAGCCCAGCCAACGGTTCTGCTGTCCAGATGTCGTCGTCATGCACACACCTCCAGCTCCTCCTATATAATATTAGCACAGCTCATGAATTATTGAAGATGATGCTCTCCTTTGTCAAAAACAAAAAGCCCATTTCGTGTCGTTTGAAGATAAAAATAAAGCTATTTTCCTGGAGCGAGCGAGGCCAGAGGAAGCCGTGTCTCATCATTCTGCAATCATTCACTTTCCAGATTCAGACGGAGTAAAGCGGTTGTTACGGATGCTTTACACCCTCCACCAGCACTAAGACCTGATCTCAGCACTGATAATAATATGAACTACATGCCTTGTTTTTGTGTCTATCTCCGGAGCGTTGACAGAACGACTGTAACCTGGTGACCCTGGAAATAAAACGCTGCAGAGTTTCCTCTGCAACAGCTGAATAATCCTGACACGAATATTTAAAACAGCCCAAAGCGTCATTTAAATGTGGTTTCAAGGTCTTGAATGAATTAAAAGCTTTACAGTTTTGACCTTGTAACTAATGCAAAAACTATACAGAATATAATAGTTAGTGCAAAAGCTGCTTTTTAAAAGGAAGCTGTTTAACAGAAGCTTTCAGGTAGAAACACTCTTAAAGGAGCTATAATTGAGTCCTGTGTTCCCATGTTGTCCATGAAAATGTGCTTGTTTAAAGGCAGCCCCAGGCTCTAACCTGCTGGAGAGTTCAATAACAATCATAGCTATTATTGTTAGTTTATTTATTTAGCTCACATAAGTGTGTGAGTGCAGAGAAGCTGCTGTTTGGAGGATTAGAAAGCCGACTTTTTAGTTCACAGCGACCGATTCAGATTCATCTCTAAACTTGATCAAATTCATCATTTTCATAATAAAACTACGGCAACGTTGAACGCTAGCAGCAATATCACATAAAAATGTCCATCAGAGAAAAATGAACTTCATTAGGGAAACGATTAATGCTGGACAGCTCTGTTTGGAATTTGATTTGATTATTTCTGACAATCAGATAAATACAAGAAAATATCTTCATCCATCCATCCGTTCATCCATCCATCTATCTGTTCATTCATCCATCCATCTGTTCATCCATCCATCCATTTGTTCATCCATCCATCAGTTCATCCATCCATCTATCTGTTCATTCATCCATCTATTCATCCATCCATCCATTTGTTCATCCATCCTTCTGTTCCTCCATCCATCCATCTGTTCATCCATCCATCCATCCATCCATCCATCCATCTGTTCATTCATCCATCTATCTGTTCATTCATCCATCCATCCATCTATTCATCCATCCATCCATCTGTTCCTCCATCCATCCATCTATTCCTCCATCCATCCATCTGTTCATCCATCCATCCATCGATCCATCCATCCATCTGTTCATTCATCCATCTATCTGTTCATTCATCCATCCATCCATCTATTCATCCATCCATCCATCTGTTCATCCATCCATCCATCCATCGGTTCATCCATCCATCCATCCGTCCATCCATCTGTTCATCCATCCATCTGTTCATCCATCCATCCATCCAACCATCCATCTGTTCATCATCCATCCATCCATCTGTTCATCCATCATCCATCCATCTGTTCATCCATCCATTTGTTCATTCATCTGTTCATCCATCCATCCATCCATCTGTTCATCCATCCATCCATCCATCTGTTCATTCATCTGTTCATCCATCCATCCATCCATCCATCCATCTGTTCATCCATCCATCATCCATCCATCCATCCATCCATCTGTTCATCCATCGATCCTTCCATCCTTCTGTTCATCCATCCATCCATCCATCCATCCATCTATCCATCCATCCATCCATCCATCTGTTCATCCATCGATCCTTCCATCCTTCTGTTCATCCATCCATCCATCCATCCATCCATCTATCCATCCATCCATCCATCCATCTGTTCATCCATCGATCCTTCCATCCTTCTGTTCATCCATCCATCCATCCATCCATCCATCTATCCATCCATCCATCCATCCATCTGTTCATCCATCGATCCTTCCATCCTTCTGTTCATCCATCCATCCATCCATCCATCCATCCATCTATCCATCCATCCATCCATTACATGTAGAGAACTTTCCCTCCATATAATCTCCAGAGCGACTTCGCTGGTGTCGTTTTGATCAGACTATATATCCATGACAACGCTCTGCTGCCAAGGATCCGTATGATGAAATCTCACTCAGTTATTTCCAAGTTACAAAAACAACATAGCAGCACGGTTATAAAAATCTCTCGAGGATTCACCTCCACCTTTCTCTCTCAGATCTCAGCTTTTTCAAATGGTGGCAAAGTGCTCCCCTAGCAGACGTTAAAATCTGGATTTATCATTTTCTGTTTCTACTTTGTGTTTCTCCCTGTGTTCACTGATGTGATCCTTCCTGTCAAACTGTTGCTCCGTTTAGGTCAAAGTAGGATTACCTTCTGAAACCCAGTGTTAGAACTTGTTACTTTTTTAACAGCAGAACCAGAACCTGGCTCCGTACAAACGGTCATCTGCCACGACTGTCTGGAGGTTTAGGGAGACAAAAAAAAAGAACAGAAGAACTCATTTAAAAGTAGTTTCTATGTTAAAGTAAAAAGTTAACAGGAGATGGAGGATGTTCAGTTACTGGGAGCTTCATCCCAGTTTTGCTTACTACCAACAAGACATCACAGCTGAGCCGAACACCAGAGCAGGTGGAGCTGCTCTGGAATGGACCGATCATCTGGTGTGGGACACCTGGTCACAGGTAGCAGAGGTCGGTCGCGTCACCTGGTCACAGGTAGCAGAGGTCGGTCGCCTCACCTGGTCACAGGTAGCAGAGGTCGGTCGCCTCACCTGGTCGCAGGTAGCAGAGGTCGGTCGCCTCACCTGGTCGCAGGTAGCAGAGGTCGGTCGCCTCACCTGGTCGCAGGTAGCAGAGGTCGGTCGCCTCACCTGGTCGCAGGTAGCAGAGGTCGGTCGCCTCACCTGGTCACAGGTAGCAGAGGTCGGTCGCCTCACCTGGTCACAGGTAGCAGAGCTCGGTCGCCTCACCTGGTCACAGGTAGCAGAGCTCGGTCGCCTCACCTGGTCACAGGTAGCAGAGGTCGGTCGCCTCACCTGGTCACAGGTAGCAGAGGTCGGTCGCCTCACCTGGTCACAGGTAGCAGAGCTCGGTCGCCTCACCTGATCACAGGTAGCAGAGGTCGGTCGCCTCACCTGGTCACAGGTAGCAGAGGTCGGTCGCCTCACCTGGTCAGAGGTAGCGGAGGTCGGTCGCCTCACCTGGTCGCAGGTAGCAGAGGTCGGTCGCCTCACCTGGTCACAGGTAGCAGAGGTCCGTCGCCTCACCTGGTCACAGGTAGCAGAGGTCGGTCGCCTCACCTGGTCGCAGGTAGCAGAGGTCGGTCGCCTCACCTGGTCACAGGTAGCAGAGGTCGGTCGCCTCACCTGGTCACAGGTAGCAGAGGTCCGTCGCCTCACCTGGTCACAGGTAGCAGAGGTCGGTCGCCTCACCTGGTCACAGGTAGCAGAGGTCGGTCGCCTCACCTGGTGGCAGGTAGCAGAGGTCGGTCGCCTCACCTGGTCGCAGGTAGCAGAGGTCCGTCGCCTCACCTGGTCACAGGTAGCAGAGGTCGGTCGCCTCACCTGGTCGCAGGTAGCAGAGGTCGGTCGCCTCACCTGGTCACAGGTAGCAGAGGTCGGTCGCCTCACCTGGTCGCAGGTAGCAGAGGTCGGTCGCCTCACCTGGTCGCAGGTAGCAGAGGTCGGTCGCCTCACCTGGTCGCAGGTAGCAGAGGTCGGTCGCCTCACCTGGTCGCAGGTAGCAGAGGTCGGTCGCCTCACCTGGTCACAGGTAGCAGAGGTCGGTCGCCTCACCTGGTCACAGGTAGCAGAGGTCGGTCGCCTCACCTGGTCACAGGTAGCAGAGGTCGGTCGCCTCACGGCAGCACCTAGATGGAAGCAACTCTCAGAAATGGTGCTCAGTGATCCAGAGGAAACTTCAATCTTTTAGCTTATGAACTAACATTTGGTGTTCAACCTTTGTAATATTCCACAGATTATTATTCTTAAATGACTGTTTAAAACGTAGTTTTAGATCTGAAGCTGAGGGGCCTTCAGTGCCCCCCCAAAATACTCGTTTTCGGGGGATCTGAATCGCTTCGACACACTGATGCATTTTCATTTTTTTTCGTCTCGTGAAACTGAAGTGAGGAGCTCATTTATGTGTTTGAGACGGCGATTTAAGCGAATTCAGGAATAAGCAGGTGTAACCTTGAAACAGGCAACTTCAAAGCCTGAGCCTGCGGGGCTAAAGATTCCCAGCATGCACGGAGACACCCGGATGTTTACCGTTGCTGTCAGCATTAGGCACGCTGCTAAATATGAAAGAGTACTGAAGCACAAAATAAGAGCATTAACGTGAGGCTGCGTTTTCTTCCATTCACCCTTCTGGTCGGCCAGTCTGTATCTGACCGGCGTACTTGCTTCAGCCGTCCTCTAGAAATGAAGAGGACTATGGAGAAACCAGAGTGAAGCGTTCTTGCTTATAACCAGAATCTGAATCTTCTTCCTGCAGAACGACAGCCAGCAGCACAGAGGAGAGCCTGGGACTTTGTTTGCATCCTGATGAACGCTGGTGATTATTAAAAGAACAGCTGCAGTCTGCTGGGAGAGGTTCAAGCTGCAATTACTGGCAAGAAGAGATTCAGAGAGATTGACATTTAAGAAGCCTATGGCTCTGTAGTTTTCTTCTTGTTATGGATGAATATGATTCCTTAGACATCTGAACTCCTGAATTTATGTTGACCGCTGAAGCTGCTCCATAAATAGAGCCTTTCCATCCACTTCCTTATGAACCATTTCAGCACCAGCTTCAGTTCCTCATATTTAGGATTCATTTAGTCCTCAGATGTTCTGGTCCATGACACCACACAGCTGCTCTAGATCTGTCTCCTGAACCCCAGTTTTTGGCCACAACAATACAGCGTTCCTGTAGGCGGTACCAAACCAGGCGGCTGAGACCAATGAATACTAAATGTCAAAGTGACACTCAAGTGACTGGCTTTTTCTGACTCAGCCATTTTCTGGTCTATGCAGCGAATGGAGTTTGTAGAAAATATTAATGTGCAGCATATTTAGACAACTGATTGACCGAGTTTAGTTTCAACAACAGTTTTTTCTGATTGTCAGTGAAGGAGACATTTAAAGCATATAGTAACACTACAGTGTGTCTGAAAGGTGATATTTCTTTCGTCTACAGCAGGGGTGCACAAAGCGGGTCCCGTCGGCCGAAGTTGGCCCCCCAAGTCATTTCATTTGGCCCAACAGGTGGTTTCTCTGGGCATAACATAAACATCCACATTGTTCAGTCAGCTAATTATTATTATTCTTCCAAATTTAAATACAAGGTTCTACAAGGGATATGTAGTGTAGATTTGTGCGCATATTTACATTTGCTCACTGTACAAGGCCACAAACCGTCATATTTGATCAATTTACAAAACATCCCATGAGCCTTTCCTTCCACACTGAACTGGATCAAACTACTTCCATGGTTACCGTGCTGGCTGCTATCTTAAGTAGCTATTATCGACATGGTACGTCATCGTTAGTGGTACAGACAGGAGGAGGAATATGTTTTCACTGATATCAATGCCAAATCCATCAAATAAGGACGTTTATATATGTTTAAAAGGATAAATATGACTTACTTGTCATTTTGTTGTTATTTACACAAAAAGGAATCTTGAATAAATGAAAGTACTTTACTATTGGTATTTGTGTTTCAGCTAAATTATTACATTTGGCCCTCAGCCCTCTGATAGAGTTTAATTTTGGCCCTCTAAGGGAAAAAGTTTGGGCACCCAAGGTCTACATGGTTCAGTTATAAGATCTGAAAATTACTATGATGATAAATGGTTTGCATTTGAATATTACTGTTCAAGTCAGATTACCTTAAATGCTTTACACACATTCACACACCGATGATGATGCATTCACAAAGGGCCCACCAAGGGCCTCTTATAATAATATTAATATTATTGTAAATAGCATTTATAGTGTTTAAAACAAAACCAATATAATTAGTATCTGATAAAAATATTTTGGCCTGAAGCATTTTTGAAGACTTTCAAGTGGAAAAATTATATTTTCTATTTGGTTCATAAATAAAATTTTAGCCAGCGAAGAAAAAGCTCCGGTTAGTTTTGTCTCGTTGCTTTTCCGATGTTGTTACGATGACGATAGGATGAATATTACTGGGAGGCTGAAGACGAAGAACAGCAGAAATAACTCACCTGATGCCGATGTGACCATGATGTGTGGCTGCTGAAACCTCCGCTGCCATGTTTTAATGAGGTACTGCTGGTGTTCTGATGCGCTGTGGTCCGGTGCGGTGGATCAGGGCGATAACGGACACCGGATCACCCTGAGCCAGCGAGCAATCTCCTCCTAATTACTCTTTCTCTCACTTCCTCTCATCACTTTCCTGTCTCCATTTCTTGAATTTTAGTCAGGCGCTGGAACAGGACCACTGTCTGCTCATAAACGGATCTCATAGTTTAGTGTGGCAAACTAAAGGCTCTGATTAGAACCAGTCCAGCTGCTGGATATTTTATGTACAAGTTAAAAGGAAGTGATTTTGATTTTAATGAAACTAATGTGGTTGTCAATAATTTTGAACAGTTTTTGCTGCCTCCAGCTTCACATAAGCAGCTTTATTAAAGATTTCTGGGTCTAAAGTAAGAAAAGCTGTCTGCAAACTGATCTTGTTGCTTTAAATAGAAACTTTTTTTTTACCCTGAGGACATATGGTCACTGTCAGCAGACTAAATAATGCCTCCAAAAGATCACATGAACTAAATAAAAGGAAAATTATCTGTCATACTTAAAATGACTTTATCTCTGAATGGCCATCAGATTAAACAATGCTGTGAACAGCTGATGTTTCTGTGAGCCTACAGGAGCTGTGGAGGTCATTAATCCTGAGTTTATGTGTTTCTGAGGATTTTAATAGAGATAAAGTTTTACTAAATGTTGCCATGTGTCTTAAATCCCTTTGTAGGTGACAATGTGTTCTTTTAGACCTGTGGGTTTCTAATCTGGTCTATCAGTTATGTTTAGTTTAGAATGCTTCTCTAAGAAACTATCAGTGTGTTTAAATCTCAGTTGTTTCACAAAGCGATGACTGTGTTTCAAAACGCTTGTGAACCTGTGAAAGTAATTAAATATGGTTAATGTTTCCGTAATTGAGCCTTCACTATATCAAATTAAAATACAAACTACCTAGGAACACAGTGGTATTGAATTAAACTTTAAGTAGGTGGATTTCTATTTAAAAATAGGATAAATCAGTGCAGCACATTTACTTATGTTTCTTTAGAGGATTTAGAAAGATTTTTCAGAAGGCAAACCATTTAATACTTTAAGAATGACAAAATAACCTCATAATTCTTTATGCACAACATGTGACAGTAGCAAAGCCCTCGGTGAGCGGTTAATCTAACGTGATGTCTTAGTTTTTTAGTTTCATATGTAGTTTTAGTTATTTACTTGTATATGTCAAGGTTTAGAAAATACAACTTAAAGTCCAGATCTGTCTTAAAAATAACATAAATTGAATGTTACATAGACTTAGTAATTTATGTAATATACACTTAGTAATCGAATGTCACAATTTTACAGCAGTTAAAACTCATCAAGTTACGTTACGAATGAACACAATACTCTTATTCTAAAGGTCTACACAGCTACTTCCCCTAATGAGTTAGCACTAATTTGAGTTTGAAAACATAACCTTAACTGAATAATGTCCATTTTAACACAGCAGAAACTCACTATTAAATGTACTGAAACTATACAGTGAACCAACACACATAAAGCAACATAAATATGGCGCTTAATACTGTTTTCCCATGACATGGAAGCTCAGCGGCTGTTAGCAAGACAGAGTCAAAATCCTAAGCGGATCGAAACAAGTAAGGACAATTCCCAACTAATCAACTTAATCAAATCAACTAGAAGCCAACATGTCAGTTACAATATACTTGTCATTTTTGGAAAACACACACTTGAACTTTGTCGTTGTGCTGTGCTCAGTGAAAAGAGTATAAATGCGCCGTATTTATGTTAATATATGGATGGTGGCTCACTGTATAGGTTCAGTACATCTCATGGTGACATACCACTGAGTTAAAATGCATTTTATACAGTTAAAGTGGTGGTTTTGGACATAAATTTTGCTAAATCATCAGCGGAAGTAGCTGTGTAGACCTTCACAATAAGAGCATTGATTTCCTGATGTTAACATTGATGCAGAGGAGAGTTTTTTCTAAAAGGAAAAAAAATAATTTTGACATTTGATTGCTAAGTCTATGTTACATTTGATTATGTTATGTTGAACACAGACTGGTGATGTCCAAATGTTTAGTTTAGTCATTTATTTTGGTTATCTCTACCTTAGTTGTACTTATTATTTTTTAAAGGACATCACGCATACATTCATCCCCCTCCTTAGTATACCAAACCTGTATCAGCAGCTGTTTGGTAATAATAAATAGCAGAATAAATATATATTTATATAATTTAAATGTAATAAAAAAAAGAGCAACATAATTTGTATTTTCATTTTGCACTGGAAATTGTAGGTTTTTCAGTCCTATTTAGAAATGCTGATCAGTCATGATTAATTCACAGTTATCATGTGATTAATTATATATATATATATTTATATAGAATCCCCCTCTCATAAACCATGGAAAGTTTCCCATCCATCCCAAGTTTGGGTTCTGCATAATATCTTTGCTATTCT